>OMLM01000156.1:10455-21869 GCA_900302695.1 Helostoma temminkii | reverse complement strand
CAGGTTTATTCTACTGTTCTGTTAATTCTTTATTTAAAATTTTCAATATGAGGTTTTTGTCTAGAACAAAAAGTTTAGGTGTAGTTGCCTGGTGTCATTTATTTTGGTTAGCTAGTCATAGGGTTGACTGTGAGGTTTTCTTTGTTGACTTTTAATTAATTCATTAATTAACCTGTGGTTAAGTCTAGATGTAGAGGATTTTCTGTTTTAACTGTTTGTGGATTTGTTTGCTTGCCTCATTTTTATTCTTTGTATTACTGTAAAGTGTTACTAAGTCCCACACGTCTAAATGATAAACAGAACTTGTCTGATTTGTTATGTTGCTTCCCTTATCGGTAGCACCTCCTAGATTGTAATACAGTCTAATCGCATTTTCTTTAAATATCAACTTTTATGGCATCATTGAAGTATAAAGTAGTTAAAACTTTCTCCAATACCTGCATCGAGGATCTTTTATATTCTTCTAGATCTTAACCTTGTCTGTAATATTTTTTACATTTATTTTTATTATGTTATATTTTTCGAAAAGTAACTCTACATATTATGGCCTTTCAGAAGTCTGTGGTTGTCCATATTTGGCATTTAAGAGGCTTTTCTGCATATAAATGAGCCTGTACGTGCACAAGCAAATGGATAATTAACAGCTAAGATTTATCATTGTTTAGTGCAAAGCTGTGTGTGTGCAGCTTTAAAAAATACCACATTTCTAGTTACCACAGACCTACAAAAACAAGTATTCTTAAAGAAACTGGGGTCAAGATATAAACCTCTCATTTCATGCAACAATGCACTTCGGAGTTTGCCTGTGAGTCATTAAACAATCGAGGTGGTATCTTTCAAAGTTACAGTGTATCTGACTCTACTGACCCTAGTTTGTTTTGTTATGAAACAAACATAATACAGGATTCTTTGCACTTATCCCCTTTAGCTGTTATATGGTGACAGCATCAGATTTTTTCCCAGTAAATCAGTATCTCTGCCTAATCCTAAATAGAAATTGAATTATTGAATTGAATTAAATTCGACATCTACAAAATATACATTAGGCAACTGAACACTTAAGTGTACTGGTGTGTCTAACAGTGGCCTGACTTAATAATTCCTGATGAACCCCTAGAAATTAGACTGGACTAGAATATAGATACAGAAATATATAAAAAAAAATCTCTCACAGCATCTTATGTAGGATTTATTTCTGGCCTTAGCATCCTATGTTTCATAATAGCTATTATAATGTAAGTAATTACTTGACCACCCAGCACTCTGACATGAACATTTTTGGGTTAGCCCCCTACAGAATAGAAGTCACAATCAGGACAGATGGGCCACTGCCTATCCCAGTCTTATGTGATGGACAGTGCTTTAATATTCAGTTTTATGGATTTCTATTTTAACCTTGTCAGTTCAACTGTGTTTTAAAGGATTATCAATGGTTGCCAGGACACTGCTCTTTGTAATTAAAAATAAAATGCTCTAAGATGTCTTATTGAGCTTGACCAGATTTGATCTTGATACTCAGCACTGTCTGTGGTCATGTTCTTTTCATTAAGGCCAGGCTTGCTGTTTCTATCTATATACTGTATAGGTTTCAGGTCAGCCTGTAGACAGGAGTAAAAACTACTGTGGTCTTGAATGTTTTTTTTTCTTCTGGTTGCCCAGTCATTCAACTGACTTTGATGTTTAACACCAGTGTAAGCGCTTTTGAGCTTCAATTTTCTCTTGGTGGAGCTCAAAAGGCCTTATTTTGCTGCAGACATTTTTGACATATCACAGTGGGAAAAGCACAGGTGTAACTAAAATGATGACTTGGTTCAGTTGAGGTGAGTCAGACAACCACAAGCCATCATAAGCAATATCAGTACTTTGGTATTAGCCAAGCCAAGTGAGATCCATCCATTTTTATTATGAATGGCTGATACATCTTTGAGGTATATATTAACAGCTATACTAGTGAAGTCACAGTGACTGATTTATGATTGTGGTTGGAATTCAAAAGTAAGTGAGCTTGAGATACCTGTCACTCTAGTCATGATTAGTGTGGGATGCATGAAAAGAATAAAAATTAACTTGATAGCAATATCTAAAAAACAATGCTAAAGAGAATTAACAATTTTTTAACACCATAAAATGGTTCATCTGGCTGGCTGCAAGATTTGCATGATGTGTGTCCCATGTTGTACTTCAAAGACCTGTAAAAAAGAAAGAAAGGGAAAAAAAAGCAATGGCACCTTCGGTGATGGTTTCAGTGAGGTGACAAGGCAGGTGGTGCAAGTTCAAAGCAGCTTAGATAGATGGGAGATATTGTCTTGTGGAAGATGGCATGCTTTGATATGAATCATGGTGGCAATATTGACATCAAAGTGATGTATGCAGGTAATAGAAACTGTGAATGATCTTGTATCAGTGCATGGATATAGATCTCCAGCAATTAAACTGTAACTCATCCGGTCTTTAATTACACATGGGCAGGGCTCACAGCTTGTAAGACCTTTTGTTTTTCTCAGTATTTCCTCTGCTATTTCCCTAGTGTGGACAAACTGCCAATTAACATTCAGGAGACATTTCCTCACTTTATTTCAGTGATGAATTACATTCAAGTGGTTTTGCTGTTCTGTTTTGCTGGCACATTTAAATGGTGACGTTCACCACTTGGCTCGGGTTCAGTGCTCATCTACAGGCACAGAGGACTGTGTTGCAGCTTTGAAAAACCCTCTAAATGACACAGCAGCTTAATTCGTTTAAGTTTGTGAGCCATATTCAATATGTCTCACCCTGTTTAAGCACAACAGGAAGTGATTTGCAAAAAACTCCTGAGCGTTCAAAGCTGACAACCACCGCGCACACTTTATGGGCTTAGCAAAAAGCAACAAACAAACTAGAGCCCGCCCTGTGCCACTGCCTCAAGTGAGCCATTTAGTTAATCCTAGTTCCATGTATGTTGGTAGGGGGAGGGGTGGTTCTGTTTGGTGTGTCCAAAAAATATAAAAATTCTAAAGCCCCCTGTTACTAGAATCCTCTGTCTCTCTTTCTCACTATATCTTGTTTCAAATCATTATTATTTCTATTAGATGGCAAAAGAAAGGCCTTAAATCATACTACTCTCATCTTTTGAAAGAAAAGATCTAACATTTTCCTTATTGCACTTCGGCTACAGCTACGATAGCATTCTATTAATCTGGTGGTTTGGTACTTTAATCTGGCTCCCATATGTTCTTCTGGATAAAGGCAAGCTCCACTCTACTTTCCACTGCCCCACTGGAGTTAACACGTCTTTCCCTCAGCAGTAATGACTGTCTGCAATAAGCCAAAGTTAACTCTCATCCACTGCTTCCACACTGTTGTCATTTCAGTCTGACACCCTCACACTACTGCAGTTTCTGTCACCTACTGTTTTAGCATGCGGCATTAAGAGGTTCTCACTTTCTTTGAATCAGAGTTGTGAGTGTGTATTTGCACGTCTGTTTGTGTGTGTGATGTAAGAGAACTTTGTAAATAAAAATGACACTGGTGCTTTTACGCTGTCAAAATAATTTAGAGTTGATCGTTTGCTTCTTCTGGCCTCAGTGTTAATCTTTTGTGAAAATGACATAGCTCCAACTTCCTGAGCTCTACATCAGCTTGAGTGATCTAAACCGTCTTGAGGATTTGGTGAACCGTTTCTCACCTCAGCCAACTGTTTTAGTTGTAACATATTGGATAGAGAATGCAAACCCTAGTTTTGTACATTGTAAGCTCAGATATGTATAGTAAACTTCTCCCTGATGTCTGTGTTAGGTACAGATAGTGTTACATTTCCTACAAAATCCATTTACTACAAATAAAAAATACATGAATTGTATTTTTAGACAGCGTTGAATGCATTTGTGGCAGTTGATGCTCATGATTAGTTAACATGATCGTCATGTTCAGATACGAGCATTACTCGTTGCAGCCACACAAGTAGCCTATGTATGTGAGCAGCTGTAATACACACTTGAAGTGAAACCAGAACATCTGGCCACAGACAAACCGGTAAATTCAAAACTCCATGACATTTCAGAAGAAAAGAACTACAGACCAAACAGTGGAACTAAACTTAAACTCAACAGTGTGTCATGTGGTTCACTCCAGTTTTATTTTTCCATGTACAATCCCATTTGTAGAAATGTTGGGACTATCTATCTATTTATCTCTCATGTTTTTCAGTTACCTAGTAAGAAAGGAAAAAAGGAAAGTTGGTTTATTATTCATGTTTATAACCTCTAGCCTCTAATTTCCCATCAGCAGCTCCACAAAGAAGCTAACCCATGACTAAGTTAGGGGGTCACAGTTAGTCTGAGTTATATTTTGCATGCTTATAAGGGTTATGTTTGTTGACTATGTAAATTTATTATTGCGACTGCTGTTGAGGATGCAGATTCATCTTTGAAATCTGAAACTAGAAACTAAAACTCCAATTTTGCTGAGCGACCAGCGATAGAAATCTCAATAAGAGATTGAATCAAAATACACAACTAGCAGAACAGATCAAAGTCTTAGCTTTGTGATGTCAGGACTTTGAGTTCACTTACTTATTTTAACTGATAATTCCTTTTTTAACATACTCTATGGATACCCATGAGGAAGTTATTGTTCGGACAGCTGCACATGCATCATGGGGCTTCTGCAAGGTTTCAGTGTTGTGTCCACGGAGGCCAACATTACATGTTGCCACAACTCTCTCAACTTTCACTATCTTCTGCTTAAATGACTAAATGCTTGGTGTTTTTTTTATCTTCAATAGTCTAATAATAATTTGTTTACAGCAATTTCTGACCATGCATCATTATGTGTATTAGGGTTTTGTTCTCCCAGTAGAATCCTTATTTCTGGTTGAACTCTTGAAGAACCTAATTACAAACCAGAGCCTTTAATAAGTAAAAAATATGAAACCATTTGCAATAAAATGTGGTATCTGATGTAGCTGACTGAAACTCATTCCAGGAACACATTACATTTATGCAGTGAGTTGTAAAGTTGTGTGAAGAAGTGGAAAACCAACCTCGTCACAGGATCACATTTAACAATACTGCAGCATCTGTATCTGTGAAACTTAATCTAAGAGTTGTCACTTTGGTTTATATAATTCTTGGCACAGCTGATGCCACATGCCACGAGTCAGTAATATTAATTCATATATTTCTCCCAGAGGAGTCTTCAGTTGCCAACACATTTCACAGAAAAAAACATCAATCATGCAATGCTGCACTTACGGTTTCACTTACCTTATTGTTTGTCGGCACACTAATTTACCAGCTCCCCTGTGGGATGATTATAGCAGGGTCTCTACTGGTATCCTCAGCAATTTGTAAATCTGGAGATTTATTTAGATGTCTAAATGCCATCATAATTACCCAAAAGCCCTTTTGATATAAATCTGGCAACAATTAAAATATGTATGTTAATATTGTTTGGACAAGAAACATAGTACAGGAATCAACAGGTCAAATATATATCTTTT
Source organism: Helostoma temminkii (assembly GCA_900302695.1). Lineage (NCBI taxonomy): Eukaryota > Metazoa > Chordata > Actinopteri > Anabantiformes > Helostomatidae > Helostoma > Helostoma temminkii. The sequence continues at coordinate 16,390 of OMLM01000156.1, read as the reverse complement.
AGATAACCAGAATCTGTATAAGATGGTTTGTTCTTCCTGCATACAGCTGCAAGTGTTACATTACTTTAACACAGAGGCTGTGGCCTCTAACTGGATGTTGTTAGGATTAAGCAACAGAAGGAGGGTTTGCAGTTAAAAGGTGGGCTGGAAATCTTCTTAATTTTCATATTTTCAGACATGATAGATGAAGTAGGTACTCAGAGAGAGTGCCACAGAGATTTTTTTTTAAAGCAGGGATTAACCTCCATTGGTTGTAATTAGATAGAGCAGTCACTTCCACTCCACTACAATGGATTTGTGTACTAGTGCCTCTAACATGTTGGTGCTCCATTTTCTCTTTCATTTGTCATTTGTCTCTGTTGTGTGTTCTCCTTGGACAAAAAGCCCAAAGAGGCAAACTGGCTGTGTGCCAGGACGTTTTTAGACACTTACTCAGCACAAACCACCATTTCACCAGTTGTACAGAACTGTGTGTGATGTATGTGATGGTATATGTATGTCATGATGAAAAACTCCAGATCTGTTTCCGCAAAACTTTAAATAAATGGTTATTCAAACATCTGGGACATGGCTAGACAAGACTAGCCTGCAGGGGTTTGACCCTGGCTGCAACACTGGTTAATGTTCCTGCATCATCTGATTTCCTGTCTCTTCTCAACTCACCTGGTTGAGCAGTTCACATGTCATTGGGGTTGGGGTTTACATGAAAGAAGAGATTAACCCCCATTGACTGCAATTATACAGTGCAGCTACTTTCTATCTACTATCTCTGTGATTTGCTACTGGCTTTTCATGAGACGCCTCCTGCTCAAAATGCACACACAATCACACGTGTTTTCATCGCATCTTAGATCATCCATAAATCATTATGCAGATGACATAATCCTTCACAACAATGACAGAACAGCACCACATTTAATTTTCTTATAAATCATTACACAGATGACTCAAACTTGCTTCATGGAACACCATATATGTTTTTTTCTTAGAAACTGCAGTGTAATTACTTTACTACAATAAATATGTTAATCTTTGCAGATACAATCATACTAATGCCATTAGCTGTTCAGAGGTTGATCTACATGGGCTCTATAAATGTGCTACACTTGGGAATAATGGGGTAAGGGTGGTTTAATTAATTTATCTAATGGAAACAGCAAAACACACTTGTATGACATGCACTGGGGTCAGAAAAATGGTCTCTGTGCGACAACAAAAAAACAGACAAGGCAAAGAGCTGAACACATCCACCATGACAGTCTTATTTAAAAGCCACCTAATGAATCAGCACACCTTCGCACTGTCAGTTTCACTGGGTGATAACAGTAAACCACAATAAAATCCATAGTTCCACTGGTGACAAAAACGAGAATTAACTATTCAACAAATTAGGCCATAAAAAAGAATAGCTAATGCGTTTAAATAGGAGAGAAAAGAGAAGAAGAAAAACCTGTATGAAAGTAACAAGATACAAAGTGGCTGATAATCTGCTTTTAACAAGATGAGTGATCATGGGCTTTTATCAGTGTGTTGAAACTGCACAATCAATAGTGCTGATTTAGCCCCCCATGAGCTCCAGAGACCCCTCTGTAGCAGAAGTTTAGTTCTTCATTTATCAAGCACACGTCTTGCACAAGACAGGGCCTGCACCTGCTGATTGAGAGTAGTGGCAGAGGGGTGGGGTGGAGTTTTGGAGAAGCAGAGGAGGATGAATGTGGGGGAAATCAGTGCAGGCAGAATAGGAAAGACAAAGAAGACAAGAAGGAGGAGGGAAACACAGGGGATGGGGATTTGAAAGGAGGTGAGGGCTCTATACTAGTCCACTGCTGCCTGTCTGGTAAATGCCATCTGGGTGTTTTACAGATGAGACTGTAGTTGCTGGCATTTTGAATGCACCTCCTACACTTTATCCTCCTGTCCTACTTGCTTATTCTGTACACCTCGTCTCCTCTTACACAGCCACAGCTAAGAACGACATTTGACATTATCTAAATCAGGTACACTTTCAGAAATACCAATAAGTAATATTCTTGTTGAAAACCAGAAGCGGTGAAGTAGAAGGATGGAGATGAAATTATGAATGACATTTTTACACATCTCATGCAGATCTTGGCAGTAGGTTTGTGCCTATAGTGCAGTACAAATCTTAATTGTTGACTATCACTGTAGAACCACCTTCCTCAACCCGCTGTTAAACATAACTACAATGAAATTCCCAAGGCAATCTATTAGATTATTAGATCTATGCTGTTCTCATACTGGAACAGGAAAAGGCGTGAGGAAAACCCTCCACTGTGATTTGCAGGAATAATTTCAATTTATTTGTTGTAGCTACTGCTTGCTGATCCAGTCGGTAGCAGCAGTTTTTAGTTACAATTTTCATGGTCATGACACAAATGCAATTTGAACAACTGAAAAATACAAATTGAAAGTCTTAAAAAAATTTCACACTGTCTCTAAACCTCTCTGCTCAGAGAATAGCTAAAATAACAATAGATGTATCAGAGATAGGAAATGCCTGACAAAATCATTCTCTGCCTCCAGTAATATGAGTGATTGTCCCAGTAGATTTGGAAGAACCAAGCACACCCACAGCCAGGGCATCCTCCTAAAATTGATGCTTGCTCTTAATTCTGCAATATTCTCTCTCCTGTTATTGTCCCAGTATGAGAATGTAGGTCAGAGGAAGGCTGTTGACGATCTGCTGAAAAGTAGATTTAGAATTACACTGCCGCCTGGCCTGTCACAGCTCATTGAATGGATATGAGTTCACACCCATCATCAGAGGTAAAGCAGGTCTGAAATTTCATTCCTCCTCTATTCTGCCTTCTGTTTGCTCTATAAGAACAAACACAGGTCAGCTCTTAGCTTCAGCTGCACCTATTATTACATTAGAGCTAATGGGACATGGTTCCTGTTGCTCATGTTAATTTTATCCCCTCTATTCCTCCTGGAATATACAGTATATTACTGTAAATAAGTGAGTGAGTGAGTCAGTTATTAAGCACAACTGACTCTACTGAAAATGTTTCAGTCTCATTCTTCACCCGTGAATTTAATGTTAGTCCTTTTCCCCCACTTTCATATAGGATTATGTTTTAGCCATGCTGCACAGCTGGTCTGGATAAGATGTTAATTTGAATAAACTTTGTTCACATAATAAAAAGAAAGAAAGTTAAATACATAACAGAATTGCTATAAAAATATATTCAGTCCATAGGTAATCTGTTTTAGCAGTTTATTAAAACCGATAGTTTTATTGTTAGGCAACTTCTAGAGGCTGTAGTAATTATGATTGGAGCATATTTGAATGTCATTTGGTGTAGTGCAATTGTGTTAGGAGAAGTGAATTTCCTAATGAGAGATTCCTGTCTGTTTCTGATTTTCATCTAAGAGTCAGTGTTTCTTTCATCTATGAACCTGGACCATGTGTTTATTATTGTAACCGTGACAACAGAGATCCTCAAACCTAGGCTGTTTTGTATTAGTGTCAGATTGTTGCGTGAGAACTAGCCCATACCCCATATGGTGCACTGAATGTATGCAATGCAACACTAAAAGTAGTGTACATGGCATGTACGCTACTTGCTGCTAACAATCCAACAATACACTGTCTTTGATTCAGTCATTAGTGATGACAAAATGTGACAATAATTAGCAAGTGAAATTTGAATGGACTTGAATGGAGAGGTGAATGAGTGAATAGGGAGTGATTTCATACACAGCCCTAAACGAGCCATGACTGTTCCAACGTGCTGAGTAATTGCTCATGTAGCCTCATGGGAATGACAGTAAAATGATAATAAAATCGTTGTGTTTCTTCTTGCTTTCTTCTTGCTTATTAGAGCTGGTGTACAGAACATAATGATATGGTCTTATACACAGTTATCTAAAAAGGAAATGTAACATAAGCATTTTCTCTGCTGTATGTGCTAGCGTGAGCTAGTGTGGGTGTCATTCATACATACATACATGAGGATGCTCACTGTGTAGATGTAACCATGTTGTGACAGTAATGCCAGCTACATATTGTGACTGACTAACTGAATGTCTGCCACTTACACAGTGTGTGTCTATGTAGCAAATATATATTTCTAGTATATAGGAGAGGAAACTAAATTATATTAAAATAACTCACTGAATAATAATCTTTCTCGAGAGGAGTGATAGATATTCTTGAGCGAGAGTCTGATTTAAGATGGTTTAAAAAACAAGACAGCGTGGGAGATATAACATTTTATTTTGACAAACTTATTAATTTTTATTGACTGAATCACTTTGTGAGAAGAAAACCTGTCATAAATATTAAAATTTTCAATTAAAATAAGATACAATAAGCTGGCCAGACCATTATTCTATTAGGTTGGTTTCAGACCTCTGCCTACATCTCAAATTTTCTGTATTACTGCATGTAGTGTAATGGCCATTCAGTCTGCATATCCGGCTACTATTCCTTTTCTGCAGCAGCCAAAATGTCAATGGCTAATTACTAATGGTTGCCTTACTGTGGCTTCCAAGGTCTCAGCTAATTGGCTATTTAGACCCAGGAAAATGGCATTGCCTCTAGGCCAGTCACCCCTGGATACCTGGGAATGAGCAACTGGACTTTCACAAGTAGGAGGCAGAGTGGTATTCATCAGTCAAGTGCAAGAAGACAGCAAGGTAATGGGTTTGAAAATTCCATACAACGTATCTTAAGTCGACCCACAAACCTATTGTTACATGTAATATGGAGCCTGCTCTTACAGAAGTTTATATATTTCTGTGACAAACAGTCCTGAGTCACAATTGAAATTACATCACAAAACAATTTAGCTTTTTTTTTGGACATTTCACAGACAACAATTTGAGCTTTGCTGGGACAAAAAATAATATATTGTAACATCAATTTTGACAGTGAGCTGTGTGTGATGTAATAATTTCCTGCTTCGTGGCAGGGATTATGGGTCACTATCTGACAAGTAGTGAAGCACTGGCAGGCAGCTTCAGCAATCAGCTGCGTTGAAATGAGCACAACATTTCTTAAAGCAGAGTCAAGCTGGATTTTTCATATTTCTTGCTGTATTAAAGAGAACAATAAATGTCTGTTATGTTCCTGAGATTATTGCTTTGGTCCTTCTAGAAAGACACACTGCCTGCCTGATGACGCAGTATATTGTCTTAAATATTATATATAGTAGTTTATAATCCCAAATCCATTCCAGATATTTCAGAGATATTCAGGCTAACATAGGATGGAAATTTGCACATGAGTTAAAGCGATTAATAGTGCAACTTTTCTGCATAAATTAGGACAACGAGTTCCATTTTTTTATTTTTTAAGAGTTTTGTGGTGGTGTAATTGCAGAGTGACATAGACACACCAGCACAGTACAGCATAGTATCTTATGGCATAAGTACTGCATAGGTTCAACCCAAAAGCATAAGTCAAGCTTTAACTGTATGAATTTTTGACCCACATTAAAATGTGTCCTGTTTGTGTTTCCACTGGGAAGGATTTCTGTTCACTACATAAAGCCAAAAGGCTTTACTGGGTCACACTTTTTTTCTGTGCAGTAATTATATTTGAAGTTGTGTGAGGTAAAAAATGTCAGCAAGTTTTTTTTGTGGAAATTCTCATGTTCACTGTAAAAAAAAAAAAAAGTCTTTTAGAGTCACAAAAATCACAAATCCCAAAGTAACATTAAAAGGAATTTGAGGGGAGCACAGACAGAAAAAAAAACATGTTTTCCTGGTGGCCCACTGCTCATTTTAGTACTACAAGACTTACATAACATCACATAAGCTGACATCAGCCAGTACACACAGAAGAGATGATCTTTACATAATGAAAAGACAAGTTCAGACTAACCCCGAAGAAGCATTTATTCTGTGTTCTTTTCACCTTCTGGTATCCAGGGAATATAAATGTATCTTTTTCCAGCACTTTTCCTGC
>OMLM01000151.1:52952-63819 GCA_900302695.1 Helostoma temminkii | reverse complement strand
TTTATAGTGTATATATGTCTTCTGTATAAAGTGTGTTCATGTCTCTCCCTGTGGGCCTGTGAGGCCACAGACACTGAACTGCCCCCTCTCTGTGTGATTTATGGCCAAATACTTGCATACACAGCAACACAGCTATACATCCTCAGCATGGTCACTAATTATATATTTCTTAGGCTATTAGGTTTGGATAATAAGCTAATCAATAGAGAAATTTGCATTTGCAACTAGATAGTACAAACATTATGCAATTACAGATTAAACTTTGAATTCCAATACCCTTTGGGGATTAATAAATGAAACCAGTTCTTAAGTTTTTAGGGTAATTTTGTAAAAGTGTTTTGCACAACAGCAGCTCTTTTCCCATTACACCTCATTTTAGTTCTTAAATCCATCTTTCACTTTCTGAGTTTAATACTGATAAGACAACGTGAAAGTAGAAAATAATATATACAAACACCGTTGCTTATAAAATGAACTGACATTTTCTTTTTCACTTTGCTACTTTGTGCTAATCCTCCACACTCCTGCCTTTAATGTGCATAATCCCTCCTCGTGTTATCCCTGGCTAATGTACAAGGAAGAGCACAGCAGAGTGGAGGAGATGCAGGCTGAAGCTAGCAGCTTCCCAGAGAGGGTTGAGGCGGAGGCCAGCGATGTTCACTCGTCTGTCGAACACGCACACTGTCTGTCTTCTACCATAGAGAGAAAATCCCTTGGCCTGGGCTGCCTTCATCAACACATTAGCAATATGCTGTGACCAGCGTTTTCGGCTTACTACAACAACGCACAGACATCCAGAGAAAGAGTAAAACGTGGGGAGGAGGTGTGAAGAACTGTCACTCATTTCAGACAATATGTTGATGACTTTGTTGCCATTCTGTCTATGTTCTCCCACTTTCGTCTTCCCGACCCTTGCTTTTCAGGCTTCCATTTCCATTCTTTGCCTCCTTCCCTGATGATCTTCTCGTCTTCTTTTTCTTTTGCTCCCACCCTTCCCACAAGAGAAAGAGGTCATTACTAGATCCCCCCCAGGTCCTTCATAATCAAATATTTGACCTAATGAAGGGATTTAATTACTGGTTGCCCAGCACTGAAGGTGTCAGATTACTGCTCCCTCTTTTCATTTTCCATGCAATTCATCACTATCCTGACAGCAAGGCTGTGTATGCATGTGTGACTGTGTATGTGTGTGCATGAGTGTGTGTGAATATATTCCTTGAAGCAGCATGTTGAAGGAGTGAGTGTGGACCTGTGTACAAATTTGTAGTTAGTTGGCCACTTGAGACTGTGGTAGCAGAGTGACTTGTTGAAAATGGCATCTAAACTATGCTAATGCTCATACATTTTCAGCTTAAGTATAGCCATACTTCACATGTTTTCTGTGAAGTGTCCAAACAATATGATGATCATAGCTCTACACTACACAATTCACTTCAGAGGGCCAAAAGAACAAATGATTTTCATAATATACAGAGAGGTTGCTATGTATACTAATGAGAGGGGAAAAGTGTCTTTGTGTGAATGTGTGAAAGAGAGAGAAGACGTATATGTGAATTATGTGTATGTGCATGATTTTTAAGCATGTGTTTTTGTTAGACATTAGTTGATGTGGGGTACACAGCGGTGGATCTCCCAAGCGTAAAATGAACAGCCATGAAAGGGTTATGCAAGTGTCTAGACCGTTTAGATTTAACTATGAATTAATAACCAGACAGGATCACAGCACTGGAAGAAGGGCAGGCAGCTGAGGGGGCGAGACATAAGAGAGCAACAAGAGAGAAAGGAGTGAGGGGTTGAAAATACTCCTAAAGCCATTCTCTCAGTACTTTTGAAAATATAACACAGTGAAAACATCTTCACTGTAAACCTTCAGTCTGACTTGTCTTCATAGTGTAAATAAAAAACTGCAGTAACTAATATTTTATTTATATTTTACACCTTTTCCCTAAGAAGTTAAGTGTAAATGGGACCAGATGTGTTGTGTCAACAATAAGCTACTAGAAAACACTCGGGCAGGTTGGATGGGCCAGCAACTGCACTCTGGGGACATACGGCTCCAAGTCCGAGAATACCTGCAGAGAGAGAGATAGAGAGAGAGAGAGAGAGAGAGAGAGAGAGAGAGAGAGACCACAACTATGGGGGAGAGAAGACACAAAGTTAATGACACCAATGGTGGTTTATGAGTAGATAGAGAAAAGGAGAGGAGCTCAGTGTGTCAAGGGAGGTCCCTCAACAGTCTAAATCTTTGGCAGCATAACTAAGAGATTGTTCAAAGTCACCTGAACCAGCTCTGACTATAAGCTTTATCAAAAAGAAAAAAAAAAGCCTAATCCTAAAAGTAGAGTGTGTTTGCTTCCTGAACCTGAACTGGGAGCTGGTTCCACAGGAGAGAAGCTTAATAGCTAAAGGCTCTGCCTCCTGTTCTACATTTGGAAACTCTGGGAACTACAGGTAGACTTGTGCTTACGTGCACACAGGTTACCAGCCCTCCCTAATGAGTTAAAGTGGAGTTTCGCTAGAGAATGCGTCTGACTAAAACAAAGCACACCTCTACACACTATCTGGACCTGATGCTCTCGACCCTGCCCAGAGTTTATAGGAAAACAATTTATAATATAGAAGCTGAAACAGACTCAAGTCTACCTGCATGACATAGCACGTGTCACAAACATAGAATTGGAGGGAATACACTGATCAGTCATAACATTATGGCCACCTGTACAATCTAATGCAACCCAGTACAACAGCTCTGCCATGAAATTCTACATTTACAAAGTTATATTTTTCAGTTTTTAAAGTGAAACTGTCAGAAATTTCTAATCGTACTGGAGTATGTGTCTCTAATGTTTTGGCCACATTATTTACATAGGGACAGAGGCTGTATAGGCAACATAAAATCTAACATATAGCGTACATTAAAGTAAACTATTTTTTTCAGGCAAATTAAGGCTCGAAAACACTCTTCTGTGAGACATGAAGTCACCTTGCATGAGATTTGTTTTGAGAACATTTGTAGTACTTTTTCTTTCATACTTCCAAGGAATGAGTGTAACTGTATAATTTAGAAGAAGGGGCCAGCAGTAGACCTAAAACTATGAATACCATGATATTTTGTAATATTTTGTCTTAACAACATAATAAACATTATGACAGTAGGATGATTCAGCAATATCTTTTTGACCACAAGTCACATCAGCATACAGTCTAAAAGATTAAAACATAGAAAATGAATTAATTATTTCTTTTGCAGCACAATAATCCTTCCCTGTCAGCAGTTTGCATTGGCATCATATCTTTTGACATTTGTGATGTGTGTGTAGGCTCATGTGATATGTGCAGCATGAATTCAAGCACGCTATGCAGCAACTACTGTATATATTTTCAATATAAACCAAAATCTTACCACAAGGAGGAATATGGTAGGCAATGTAATATGGCCCACCCCTTGCTTAGAATTGTTTTCCATTTTTGTGAAGAAATGTAAATGAGATGCACTGACTGATTTCTTGCTTAACAGCCATGTTGCCACAATGTGTTCTCTGCAGAAACATTTATGGATCTGCTGAACTATAATTCCAAACATAATAATGTAAAACTAAACAATAGTGTATGTCCTTGTGGTCGTCTTCTAGTAATACGTTTCTCTAGTTGAAAACCTTTTCCTCTGTCTGTGGACGGCATACATTTCTTCTTTTTAGTATTACTATCTTTTTTTTGTTGAAACATCACCCATGTGCAGTACTGTGTGTTCTGTTTGAGTATAGTGTGAATTCAGCACCTATCTGTGTAGTTCAGCTGTGGGACACTCACATTTAGGTGGGGTCAGAAAATTAACTTAGTGAAAACTGCATGCAGTTTTTGTGGTGAGATTCTCCAGCTGACACATCATACAGAGAATGACCACTATCATGGAGCATCATCGTGAAGATATCAAAAACTGCATGAATGCTGAGATCCCTGCCGTTCATGTGTGTTGCAAATGAAGTGCTGTGCATGTGTATGAAAAGAGGCAATGTGAGTGGAAGGATGGTCTGTCAATTCAGTTATGCTCCACTTATTCATATCACGCAACCATTTTCCATTGTGGCCCATATCCCTATCTCCGTATCTACACTATCCAGATCAAGCCCCTGGGGTCTGATTCTGCTCTGTCGCCCTCGTCTCTGCCTCCTGACCCAGTGAGGGTCAAATAAGTGTGAGGAAATTTAAGGCAATGTGGCAGTTTTCCCGGTCCTATTCCCTATTTTCCAGGCCTGTCCAGGAATTATTAGACTAACTCGAGTTAATGAGTGGAGTCCTCTTGAATGTTTGATAGATGCAGACCCAGAGCAGTGTGCGTGTGTGCATGCGTGTGTGTGTGACAGAAATGGCTCCCATCAATAAATTGCAAAACCACATGTATTCCTGACCCAGTGACCCCTGTGTTTCTATAGCAACCAGGAGTGATTAAACACTGAGTGTACTGATGCTGCCTTCACTCCATGGAACTCTTGGTGTGTGATACTTGCTTTGAAAGGTTGCAGTCCTTTATCCACTCTTTCATCTGCAGCACCATGTAACCTATTCAAAATCAACAGTGTAACTGTCAAACTAAAAACAGCTTTATTTCTACGTTTCTGTTCTTAGAGGCTGGTTTAATTTGAAAGCAGCCCTCTGTAACCCTACAGATCACAGGAATATCAATAGCATTACCACTGTGCTTTCCTTGACACATCTTGAAGCATCTCCTCCACACAGACAGCACAAGATCCTGGCTGATAGAAGTAGTACCGCTTTTCAAAAGGCCGGCCGCTCTGACTGATATCTTTACTGTGACTGCTGTGCCCTTCTCGGTAGTGTCTTGCCTGCTGTGCAGAGCTGTTGTGGCTGCTATTCACTGGGTGGCCTTCTACAAGGTTTCTGGCATAAAGACGAGTTGACCTCCGGTGTGCTTGTGCGTCTGTGCAAGTGTGTATGTGTGCATGCTTGATCAATGAAAGACGTGGAGCAAAGGTTTCAGCAGATGTGCAGTAAACTAGTGTTAGTGTCTGTGCTACTACTGTACCCTCACAAGGTTGCTTCCCACCAAGTTAAGCAGTATTCTGTTCCTTTCCTGTTTACAGAGCACAAACGTGAGGCGCTGACCACAACAAAATCTTCATTCTGTTTTACCGAATGATTCATAAAATACCTTTTCTTGCATCAAGTGTCGTTCATATGTAGTAACAATGTCTGTCATACGCCACTGTGATCGGGTGCTTGACCAAAAACACACTGTCACAGCTGATCAGAGCAGAGTAGTCAGGCTGTGCTGTGGATTTGCTTATCTTGGAGTGAACAACTAATGGACCAGTTAAATGTCCTAGTAAACATGGAGATCACAGAGATACTGAAACATATTTTGCAGTAAGTCTTGGTTAGTGGGATGAGCTGGAGGGGAACAGTTTAAGTAGTGTTTTCTGTAGTGTCACTGCGGGAGGTAAGTAGGTTGTATGGTGGGAGGCAGAAAAGAAGGGTGGACGGGTGATGGTGGTGAATCAAAGTTCAGCGACTGCTGAATTGTCCTATATTGATGCTTTTGTCTGGTGAAAAGGCTGGGGTGGTCACAATGACTGGATTATTTCAAGACAGACATTTTTGTTTTGAAATAATCCATCACTTAAAATATTTTACAAAATTATGTAAAATGCAGTATAAACCAGTCCAGCTGTCAGTACATGCAGTATGGCCCTTGGTGGCCTAATACACAGATGATACAAAAACAGAATAAATCTATTTACACATAAATTCAAGATAAACAAAAGCTTTTGCAGGTGGTATGAAAAAGCTGAAATGCCTTTATAAAGACCTCTTTTAAATCTCAAATTAATAACAGAATAACAATTATTACATCAGAGAAACAGTAAACACTGTAATTGAGAAGATACCAATTAAGATGTTTCCCAAATGTAAATAACAATCATCAGTAATGAAAAATGTAAATTTTATTTCCATAGAACAGCGCTTCTGTACTTTCAAATAATTAACTTGAAATTTAGTTTAATTACTTCAACATAATGTTGTGGTGAACTTTTTCTGCTTTATTCCTCTTGTTACAAGCTCTATTAAACTGCTCTGTGTATAAAATACAAACCTATTACAGAGCATAGTTTGCTCTATAGTCACCTTTACAATGTAAAGCTCAAAATCCCCATCAACAATCCCTGAGTAAATAAAAATATTTTAGCAACCATTCATTGGCCTTAATCATTAATCTGATGTGATGTGTAATTTTATCCTCCAGTCTCACTCAGTCTTTAATTCTCTGTCACTCATGTCACGCATGTTGTGATTTGCAGTTGCACCTACTGATACCAGTATCGTGTATCAGGCCTGATACTGCCCTCGTGTACTTGTACTGGCAAAACGTCTCTGATACCTCACCTGATACCCCTCTATGGCAGAATGTTAATCTTGGAGTGGAGAAAAGTCAGTGATGCGGATATATTTTAAGATGAGTGTTATCATAACACATTTGAGAACCAACACAGAATTGGAAGAAAATGTCCAGAGAAAAACTGCAGGCTGTTCAAATAACAAGCTCTTACTTGTTTATAGTGTTGCTGTTAAAAAAATGGATTCAGCTGCTGGAGCCAAGGTATGTCATTCCCAGCCATCATCACACCGCTGACGCTGTCTTACCGAAAGTACATTACTTCATTAACAAAAACATACTCACAGCACAACTGAGTGGTACAGACAGCTCAATGATGTTGTGCACATAAAAAAAAAAAATACAGGGAGTCAAATTGTGCTCTAATGGTTGAGCAGAACAGTAAAGGGTTAACAGCTTTACCTATTGAAGATTGAAGACTTAACGGACAGATGGATAATTGTGTTTTTAGAAACTCTATTTCTTATAAATTTTATCTGCACATGTTTGATCTTAGTTAATAATTTAATGCCAGTGCTGTTCTGTGAGTAGTGACACAGGAAGCTTTCACAGCACCTTGCCACATTAAGAGAAGTTTTAGAGCATATCTCTAATAAAACTATATTTTAAAAAGTCACATACTGTAGCTTTAAAGTTAACAACTCACACTGAAAGGTGTAGTTTGGCTCTTCCTGAGAATCACACATCCCTGCACATTACACAGCTAGTTTTTTTTTTATTTTAAGGCTTGTAGACCTCAGAGGATTATACTTAACCTCCTCACTATACACATAGTCTGTTGACTCTGTCAGTGGGTTGTTCCATTTCCAAATGCTCCCTGTAGAACTTGAGATCAGATTTTATCATTTCCTATACTCTGGATTTTATTTTTCTTGTTGAAACATGGTCGGATGTTGACATTTCTCTCAATGTGCATGTTCTCAGGGATATATATTTTTGAACAGAAGTAGTCTGGTGTATTGGAAGACTACTACTGTATGTGTATGTAGATTTTGTTTCTCTAAAGTAAAGTTTGACTCCTTTTTATTTTATTATGTTTTTGTATTGTGAATCCTTTTTGAGTTTTCAAATTGGTCAGAGAAAATAAACTATTTGAACGTGTTAGCTCTGGCTCTGAGAAAATTGTAATTTTGCAGCCCTAGTTATTCATAAAACCAGGATTAAAGGGAATTGCTGCCTTTTCAAATTTTCTACAGACTACACCTCTCAGTTGTAAATAACTGACTAACATGTTTAAGCTATTGTAGAAAATTTAACAACTACCTTTGTAGTCCACAGTAGTTACTATTAGTTACTAGTAATATTTGATACTATGAAATGAATACTTTCTTTTACACACCACAATGTAAAAACCCTCCTCATGTTGCCTTTTTCATGCCAAGAATGACAAGAAGAATGAAGGCTCTTAAATTCGTGCCAAACACACACATACACGCAAACACAGGACTTTATTGGCAGGTAACTTCCCGTCTCAGTATCCAGTCTCCTCTACTGCAGCGCCAGCCATGCCAGAGGCCTCTCTGTTGCATTTGAAGTACAACAAGCAGCCTCTGTCCTCATCCATGTCACAGATGGGGAACCCGAGCTTGGCATCAGGAGAGAGGAGGGGCATCCCAGTGAGATCGGCCACAGGAAACAGGAAAGAGTACAAAAGCATGGACTTGTAGAAAGGAACAAGACATGGCTCATGCACAGAGCACCTTGTTGTGATATAAAAAGTAGAGAAAAAGCAGTAAGAGTGCCAAAATCCATTTGAGTATTAATGTCACTTCCACAGAATCCTTTGTGTGTAGATTCAATACTTCTGTCCTGTCAGGTTAACAGAGTTAGTTTTTGATCAACTTCCCCAAATCCTTCCAAACACCATTTTGTGTTCTCACTGCCATTTCTCTCCTCTTTGTATTTTCCCTTTGTTTTCGATAATCCCTCTTATCTATGATTGTTTATTTCTCATGACATAATCCCACATCGACACCAACAGGCAGTCTAATATGTCGTATTACAGTTTGCACTTAAAAGCACAAAATTTGATCTAAATGCTTTGATCTAAATTTGAGCAGAAATATTATGAGCAGATATAATATTTTAACATTTTAAAATCTTTATGCCAAACAATTAACTTTGACCTTCTAAAATGTTTCTTTTTAATTGTATATGGCAGTGAAGTTAATATGTGTTAGTTTTAGACAGATAATTGCAAAACCCAGACTTTACCTTGTAGTCAAGTCTCTTATTTAATCCCAATAACCTGTAATTTAAATGTTTTAAATATTTTAATTTTTTGTTTTGGTGTAAATGCGACCTGTAATTTTCTCAAAATGTATATAGACATGCTTGCAGGAATGCTTTCGAAACCATCATACGCACAGATAGGAAATACAGACAAGTTGTGTCTAGATATACAGTTAATGGGCACATTTAGGGAAACACACACACCTATTATATACACACAGTCAGACAGAGGAAAGATCAGAGATCAGATGTACACAGACGGTTCAGTGCAGACAGTGGCGTTCACATCTCTACTGGCGTCTGGGCCAGAAGAGGAGACATCAGGTAATTAAAAAGAAAAGTGAGAGAAAGAACAAGAGGGGGCGGGAGCGAGGGAGCTGGGGAGAGTGGGAGGGAAGGAGAGAAAGAGGCCAGTAGGGAGAAAGATAATGGACAACCTCATGCAGCTTTGCCTGAAAACATAACTTGTCATTAGCATTGCCATCAGCAACCACCATGTTAAAGCCCATGGGTTCTGCCAAAAAGCCCATCACTTAGGTAAGACACAGAAAGTTCTCCTGGAGGGATAGCTGCCTCCTTTTATTATCGCAGTCACCGTCATATCTTTTTATTTTGTATTTGAACTTTTAGATGGGGATCAGTTTGCTTTTGTCTGCATTTCTGTGCATGTCCACCTTCAAAGCAGCCCATAGGTGCGCAGTGGTTAAATATGAAGCTAAAACTCTCAGCTGGAAGTGTTCAGATCACGAGTGACAGAGATCTGTCCCTTTCCACATCCTTCGCTGCTGTCAGCCGTCCAGTCTGTGAAAGAAAGAGAGAGAGGAGAGCCGAGAGACACTAAGCTGCTGTTATGAAAATACAGCATGTTTTCATTTTCTGTTTGTTTTCTGTTGTTATGGCAGCGGTAAGTGAAGTTAGCCTGTGTCAGGTTCCTGTTGGTGTGACCCCCGTCTTTGAAGCTGACAAGCACTCGAAAAACACACTGAGGAATTTGGATGGTTCACTTTTCACACACCCACACAGGCTCACACACAGGCACAGGGAAACCGAGCACACACACAGGCTAAAGGAGTTCTCAGATACTAAGTACCATACAAAGAATGATAAGCTGGAGTTGCATGGAAGTGTTTCAATCAAAGTTGAGGGACCTGCTAGTCATAAGAACATTTGTTATGAGGAGAGTGTTTTCATCTTATAGAGCGATACAGTGAAGAAACAAGTGTAGAGGAGGAGAGAGGAAAAAAGACTAGATTCAGCCTCTAGTGTAAAAGCACGCCTGAAAATAATTAGCGTAAAACTTTCAATAAAGCTTTTGTGTGTTCATGTGTAGGCACAGATGAACGATACGGAACAGACATGGTTATGAGGCACTGCACAAGCAATCAGAAACAAAAAAGTTTCTCACTGTAGTTTCTTCCTTAAACCTTTGCCTGTAAACAGACTGAAGCTAAGGTCCAACATGCAGGGGCAAAAATGAATAAGTAAAACAAAAAGTCACATATGCACATTATTCATGTGGTGCTGTCCATTTGAACTGTGTGTGCAGTTGCCCCAGCGCAGCGCAGAGAGGTAGAAAAGTGGCCCAGCTCTCTCGCTCTCTCTCCTCTCCGACTGATTTGAAGTGAATGAGTCTCTCGTTCTGTAATCTTTGTAAATATTTCAGCAGTTCAGGCGCCTGTGCTAAGCCTAGCCACAGCGCTAACATGTCATTGACCATTAGTGCTAACCTGCTGCTTCTGCTTCTCGGTTTTATCCTGTCCTTATTTTGTTTCTAACAACTTTATTTTCCTCCTTCCCATGTGGGTTTTGAAGCATTTTTTCAATAAAAATGTTTGGCTATACACTAAGCCACAAAACAACATATTTACGTTCAAGTGACAACATAATGTAATGTCATAGTAATTATATCCGAAGCAAAGAAGCAAATCAAATGACACTGGTATAAAGCGGCAACTAGAGAGGACTTTGGTAAGGATGGATGCAAGGAGCACAGTTATTCGTTCCCTGTTCCCTGTTTATCGTACTCAGAGAAACATCCTGATTATGGTTTTAGCCCAAACCATAATCTTTCCCTAAACCTAACATACAGTAGTCAACATAGTTATTTTCATGCATAAACCCAACCTGAATCTTTATCACAGCATTGACACATGATAAAAGAACTGGTTTATGATTATTATTATTTTCTTCTTTTAGTCTTGTGAGAGGATTGGGACACAAGTG
>OMLM01000151.1:9863-52932 GCA_900302695.1 Helostoma temminkii | reverse complement strand
GGACACAAGTGCTTATTCATTTTTTTTTTTTTACTTTTTAAAATGACTTTAGCATAAATCTTGTACAGATGTTTTGTTTAGGCAAGATTAACCGACTTTTGACAGTAGTTACACAGGATAAACAAAAAAAACACAAAATTTAACTAAATATTTAGGTAATTTAAACTTTCTTTTCTTTCTTATGTAACTGAACAAACACACACTTACACACACAAACACACACGCACAAATTGGATCGATGAAGAGAACAACAGGCCTGGGCTGTCAACTGAGGCACAGTCTGAGTCCAATCGATCCAGAGGCAGATCTTATTGGTGTACACTTTATTTTGGCTGGAACACTGACACACTCTCTCTGACGCACACACACACACACACACACACACACACTTACACCGACTTGAGTCATAAGGAATATTTTATAGTGGGGTTTGTCCTATTTGCTAACCTGTAGCTATTACATAGATGCTCTTGTGGGATGTCTGTATATGTGACCTGTATGTCAGAGCAACTGTTTCTAGAAAATATCGAGGGAGTGGACACATAAAACAGGTGCCTTTAAAAGTCCCAGTTCTGCACCGCCAATGATTCACTCAGATACGAAAGGAGATAATTTGTTATTAGTTGTTAAAATCCATCAGGATGTCATCAAAGCAAATCTTTTGTAATGTCTATCAATGTTTACACTACCAGTAAAAAGTTTGGACACTCATAGAAATGACCAAGCTTTTGAACGAAAAGCAGATTTTTATAACACCTAATTAATCAGAAATACAATGCAGACATTGTTAATATTTGCTTATATAATAAGCAAACATTGTCTTCCAATAGCATGCTATATTAGCTAATGCAAGTCTACTAATTTAATTTATTAGAAATAATGTTAACACAGCTGAAGATGTATCTTTTCATAAAAAAAACATGGTTTCTGTTTGTGTCCATTCTTTTGACAAGTAGTGTAAATACATCTAGATGTGAAAAGATGACAAAGCTTCATAACTGTGTTGGGAAACAGGCTTAAAAAAGCTTGAACGCGTAGAGTCATTTTTTAATTTAAAAACTCATGTAAATATGAACTCAAAGTTCATTAGCTTTTACTGGAGCTTTTGATCATGTTACATCAAAAGCTTTCCTTAGCAAATCGAATTTCAGTTCAGGTTTCATCAGATTAATTTGAATTTGTAACCCATGATGCATAATACAAAATTACAAAACAACCTTATGTTGTACATGAGTACATGTTGCTGTTTACCAACACCGCCTGCTGGAGCACAAGGCGCTGTCTGGTGGATTCGTAAGACCACAGCAGATCAGATCAATTCCTCAGCCACATTTTAACAGCAGTTTAAATTTTGTGACACTGATACTGACAGTTCCTGTGTCTGAATATAGTCATAGTGCAAAGCTGTGAGAAGTGGTGGTTCTGGAAGGTAGTGCAACACTTATACACATATATTACATTTGAGCAGTGCCATATTTTGGGAACCACAGTCATGTTGCAGTCTGCATATGTTACACAAGTTTCTGACAATATAGTTAACCTTGTTTTTGTTTGTTTTAGTTTCATGTTTACCACTTCCTGTTCACGTCACTCTAAACTAAGCTGCTCCCACTGTTTGTGTTTGCTTCAGTTTGATGATGGCCCTGTGTGATTTAAAGTAGGGACCAAGTCTGACTGGTGCGTTTTAGTTAATTTAGGCTAAATTATTGATTCTCTAGTGAATTATGCAGACAGATAAATTAGATATAGAAACAACGGTAAACACAGATATAGCCGCACAAGAGAATAGAGAGAGGAAATGAAATGGCGAGGTAGAAGAGGGTGGTATGGCCTTTATAGCTCTGGCTCTTTGCCAGCTTTCTCACTCTCTGTACCTTCCCCCTCCTGTTTCATTCTATTTCTCCATGTTTATATCATTCCCATCACTCCTAGCCTGATGTCTCTGTCCTTGAGTCTGCAGTTTTCATCTCTCTGTTTCACCCCTTCCTTCCTTCATTTTTTACCTTCCATCATGCCATCCTCACTTTCTTACTCCCTCACCATCTCTTTCTCGCCTTTACCTGCTTTTTCCTCCTCCACTCTGTGCCGCACCCATTAGACTTTTCTTCTCCCTGTTGCTATGACATTAGCTAGCTGTAGCAGTGTCAAGCTGGTCTTGAGGGATGAGACTAAAGAGCTAACTCTTGCTCTTTTCATTTAATTACTCCT
This sequence comes from Helostoma temminkii, assembly GCA_900302695.1. Classification (NCBI taxonomy): domain Eukaryota; kingdom Metazoa; phylum Chordata; class Actinopteri; order Anabantiformes; family Helostomatidae; genus Helostoma; species Helostoma temminkii. The sequence continues at coordinate 50,724 of OMLM01000151.1, read as the reverse complement.
CCCTCTCTTTCCCATCACCTCTATCCCTCCTCCCAACCTTGTTCCCCTGTATATCACACCCTGCCTTCCTCCCCCTACCCTTCTTTTGTGTCTCATCCTTATTCCTCTCTGTCCGTTTCTTATTTTTCTACCTGACTCTACTTCACTCTACTAACTCTTCATACATGCATCCTCTCCATCATGTCCTTTCCGTCTCTCTGGTTTCACCTTGCACCTTGCGTCACATAATATCACACATATGTTTCCTATGAAAACATTTGGATCAGGTGTGATACTATAAATCTATATGAACTGCGTTAACTGGTTGGTCGTAAATGTGTCTCAGCTGTGCGCAATAATACACATGCAAATTGTGACTATGCAAACTGTGCGAAGGTCCGTTTCTGTGCGTTGGCCTAGGCTTGACCTTGATTACCACGGTGACGGTGAGACTCCTCATTAGTGCTGGACTGGAGGAAACAGTTGGGTAATGAGGGAACAGTATTGTCCTTAGGCACACAAACACACAGACTCACACAGATACACATGCACACTCACAAATGCCAATGCACCACTTTGTATTAGTGCTTCAATGCACCTGCTGACACCTGCGCTTATGCAAGATCTCATACATAATCCTCAAGAACGCACACACAATCACACACACACACTCCTTCTGAATACTTCTCAGTCTCATGGCCCCCCACTCAGTTGTCTCGCCTCACCTTTTGTTTAGTGTTTTTTCTCTCCCACACACATTCTGCCTCTTTCCCCCGTCCCTGTCTTCCTCTCTCTGTTCTGCCCACCAGACAGACCTTGCAGACCTTGCTGCCCACTGAGTTCCTACGGGCCTGGAACATCATAGTGTCGCCCTCTGGTGGTGGCGCTCACATCTCATAGAGAAATGCCTGAAATGCGGGAATTCATGAATAGTGTGTTGTGATGTGACTCCAGTCTGATTTGAGTCAACTTTACTGATTCTGATTTTACTAAAGGAAGCAAAACATCACTTTATTTACTTGCTTTATATACTGCAGTGAAACTATTTTGGCATAGTGACCAAACCATGGTACTGCAACCATTCATACACACACACACACACACACACACACACACACACCTAGTATTATGAGTTGTTATGTCCTACCATGTTTGTCCCTGCCATCTTAACTAGACTACAAATCTTTAATTTTAAGTGTAAGTTTTCTAAACTAACTAATACCATAACCAAGGATAGACTTTGGTTTTATAAAAGATCACCATGATCTTTGATAGTGGTAGTATTATTTTATCTTGGCCACATCATTCGATTATTCTATTCTATTTCCATCCAGTCAAACCTCTCGACTCGATGAGAGACTGGAGAAAGATACTGGTGCACATGCTCTGTGAGCCCAAAAGTGCGGAAGCATTTTTGGGCCATTCAATTACATTGAAGTAATTGTTCGGGCTGGAATCCAAAGGATTTTGGATTCTGATTTTTTTTGGACTGTGTACTACTGAGCTGTTTTCATAGGAATGAATAGGTCAAGGCCTTTTGCTAAACCCCTCCCATGTACAGGGGACATCCAATTACAGCTTAGCATCTGGATCTAGGAACACCAGGCCTGTCAAGGTTTGAATCTCTCTACATACTTAAGTGGGGCTGCTGTAAGACTGATACTCTGCCCCTCAAAGCTAATACCTCAGGAGAAAAATTGCTAGTAACTGAATAAAGGGTGTCTATAAGCTGCAGTACATGTGCGGTTGCAAGTTTAGCCTTATTTATTTTCCAGTTTGGAAGCAGTCAAGTAGACACAGTGGCCTCTTACTGTCTCTCACTCTTGCACTGGTGGAGTCATCATAGTTTAGCAAAAAAGCACGTACATTACACAATACGCTGGAGTTAAAATCCCTTTTTGTTCTGTCTGTTTTGGGTCTTTTGTAAATGCAAAAAATTGGAAGAAATATCTAATATCTTTAATTTACAGTAGAGGGTAAGGTGGGTTATTTTTAAACTTTATGTACAACACGTACTGTCTTTATTTGTGCACAAAAAGTGGTAGTTTCTGAAATGATCAGCTGTAACACAGTTTAAACAACAGTTCATTAATGGAACTTTCTGTCTCCTTCAAAGTAATTATTGCTATAGATAAAAATAAATTCCCACTAAGCTAAAGTGATAAAGTGATACAAACACGGAAGATTATTTGTAGAAATTTCCTGTGAGGAACTGATGTGATCTAAGTAGATAAATATTAAATAAAATAAATAGTGTGTACATTACCAAAAGATGTTACTTACACCTTTACCTACAGTACAGCAGAACTACAATATAGACTGCACAGTCACAACTACTTTATACCAGTAAATGTACATGAAAGATGTGACTGTTTAGTCTATTTTTTTTATTAACAAACCATTATGCACATTTGCGTCATTTGTGTTTCCAATAACAAAGTGGGATGAATTCATGATTGTGGTGGATTTGTTTTTCATAGACAATGTTACAACTTACATTTGCACCTCTATACCTTTCTTGGTTATTGTTGTATCTAAAAATATTTGGTTATTTGATTAAAAAATGTTTTCATACAGTTTATAAGTCATATCCACTATGGTTGGGAAACTAAATCTTCTCCAGATTAGAACTAAATATAAAATGGAAAGCACTGGGCACCTGTAAAAAAAAAACTGAGTTTTGGTTCTGCTTATCTTATCTATTAAATGTGGAACCAGTGCTGCACATGTCATTTATTTAGATTTGAGAGAGCATGCATAACTAACATTAAATGGAGTGGAGTAAATAGTCAACTGTGTGGCTTCACTTTAGAAAAAAAAAATTACAAGATAGTTTGCTCTAAGTTTAGTTGCACATCAAATTTGACCAATCATTTCAGTCAGCGTGGCATCATAGTGAAGGACTGTACAGTGTTTGATGTTTTACAGCTAGCACCTCACAGGCACCTCCAATAGAGCCAGGGACAGTTAACAGCGAGACACTATTCTGTCTGACAGTGAAGGGAAAGCTGACCAAAGGGAAAACTGAGGACTGTCACAGGGCATTTGCAGGAAATGGGTTCTATCCTTTTAGGTTTAGATGTTAGGCAAGGTAGAAACATCGCGTGTAGAAAAAAAGCATGTAAGGATAGGGTGCAGTTTGGAAAAAACTTGTAAGGTATCTCTTAGTTTTTTTTGTTTTTTAAGAGAGTTGTGTTTTCTGTTAATTTTTGTTAAAGGAAATACAACAGGGGGCATGGTGGTGTAGTGGTAAGAAAGAAGGTTCTGGGTTTGATTCCCGGGTCGGCCAGCTTCTTTCTGTGTGGAGTTTGCACGTTCTCCCCGTGTTAGCATGGGCATTCCCACAGTCCAAAGACATGCAAGGTTGAACTCTAAATTGCCCATAGGTGTCAGTGAGAGTATGAATAGTTGTTTGTGTCTATATGTGGCCCCATGATGGACTGGCCGCCTGTCCAGGGTGTACCCTGGCTCTAGCCTGCATGACAGCTGGGATGGGCTCCAGCATGCCTGCGACACCTACGGGTACTAAGCGCTTTAGAAAATGGATGGATGGGAGAACCCCTCAGGAACCTACCAACTCTGCTTTGACATTTTTGTGGATGGTTTGGAGATATTTCAATATTTCAAGTGTAATACATAGACTTGATTGCATGCAAGTCACAGTTACACACACACACATTTGCTTTGGTTTATACAGTAACTGGACTTCAGACCTGGAATTCTTGGAATACTGGACCTTGTTTTTCTGTAACAGATTTCCAGCCTATTTTAAGTTTACGGTAGCAAGATTGCGAATTTCAAAGTGTATTGCTCTGATTAAACTTCAGTGCTTATGATTTTCATGTGGACTGTATCTCCATGTAAACAGGGATGTGTGAAGGTAGTGTTTGAAATAACAGATGTGCGAACTTAACATAAGTGTAAATTTGACAGACAGATTTTCTTTCTCGCCTCTCGTCCAACAAAAGTCTGATTAATTCTCACAATTTTCCTGCAAGCAATTATTATTATTATTGTTTTCCATATGTTTGTGGACATTTTTGGCCTTTATTTGAGAGACTGCAGTCAAGAGCGGGATGGGAAACAAAGGGAGGAAGAGAAGGTGTATGACATGCAGCACAGGTCCTCAGCTGGACTCAGACTTGGGATGCTGCAGATGCTCAGTTTAGTCAATTAAAAGAGAAATTATTATAACTATTTTGAACTTATGGATCGTTTATGTACTTTTTCCAGCAAATATGTCAAACCTGTGCTGGTTGGGCTTCCTAAATGGTCTGTAGCCTTTTTTCATTATATATGACATTAAGATAAATATCTCTCAATTCTGGAGTGTTTGGAATAAAAAAGAAAAGTGTTTAGAAAATATGACCTTCAGTTCTTGGAAATTGTAAAGCCTTTTCAAACTATATTTTTTAACATTACATTTCTCAACAGTACCATTAATCAACTAACCATTCTATGGCACGGTATAAATGACAGGAAAATACACAGTATAAATCTTATCTGATAATGATCGACACAGACAAAATGCTTTTTATGAGAGAATAATACAAGATAAGGCAACAGCTGAACAAAAAAATGAAGGATGTGATAAATATATCAAGTTTATAAAGATGACTTTTAAAGAAAGGATTAAAGAAAATGTAATTATGACACAGCCAAAAGTGCTTTGCATGAGTGTGAGACAGTCTAATATTAAACCAGCATTAACCATCTCCTTTGTTTTAAGTTCTGCTTCTTTATCATAACCAGCTATGAAAAGAAATTGCCATTAACTTGGCTCATTCAACACAAGCAGTAAAATGTTTCTGTCTTATATAGTGTTGTTAGTTTTTTCTATGGCAGTATTAAAAATATGTACAAAATGATTCTTGTAGAAGGTACAACCACAAAGCAAAATCCCTTGTTCACATCAGTATATTTGTATGACATACAGAAAGCACTTAATATCTATAATGGAATTGTTGAATTGGGATCTGCTTGATTTAGTTTTAGGAGTGTTATCTTGTGTTCTGGACCTGGAAAAGAGAGAGAAGTTTTATGGAGAAATTAAAGCTTTGAACACAGCAGGTTTTGACATTGTATGTATGTGGGCACATAACAACACCAGTGGTTATGGACAGGTACAGTACATGGTACTATTGGACCACAATAGTACATTAAGTCAGTGGTCACACACTTCTATCATGACACATTTTATTTATCACCACACGCAGAGAGAAATAAATTGAGAAGTACTCAACAGCGGTCATAGAGACAGAACAGCTGACAGCACATACAGTATCTGATCTAAAGCATGATGCCATTAACAGGGAGAGCTTGTTCTGATATGCAGTGTATTCCACATATTATCATTTTGTGCATATTTGCAGGCCTTGACCAGGTTGGAGCATCTTAGAAGTTAAACATCCAGTCTTGCTCCCACAGGTAGTTTTCCGCACTCCGCCAGTGAGTGATGGGTTGTTATGAAATCAACTGAGAAGTCAGCCCAATCCTGTGATCTCTCCTGTTGGCATTAAGGGGCTTACATGTGTGTGTGTGTTAGCATCTGTAGGAAACAGTGTGCGCGCACCAGTATAGCGTGTGCAAGCACATGCTCGTTTCTTTGCCTGTATGCTGGGTCAAAAGGGTGGAGATCGGGGAACAACTACCAGTTATAGCAAGCGTTTGATTGGCTCTTGTTGCTGCCCTGAGAGTGTTTGATTGGCTGTGAGGTCCAGCAGTCAGTGCAGTGAGCAGGTAGGGGAGGGTCTTCACTTTGCTCTGTTGCTAGGTTACAGGTGTACCCAATAGATGTGAAGATATAGAGATAGAGTAGAGATACGGATGAGGATGGGTGTGGATAAGAGAGTGGATCTGTGTGTGGAGCGATTGTCATCTTCAGGGTGGGGTCAGGAGGGTGGAAGGAAGAGAGAGAGCGAGAGAGAGACTGAAGGAGAGCGGCAACAAGTGTGAGAGACAGAGGGGTTTGGTTTAAATTAGGAGAGAAGAAGAAAAACACAGATTTATTGTGATTTATTGTTTTAGCGCAAAGTCTTGTTCAAACTGACAAACATAATTTATCCACATTCCAACATCCAATCTGGCAGCTCATGCAGACAGTCCTAATGGACCAAATCTGAAAATGCTGCTCCATGAGGTTGTTTTCACAAATTGCTTCCAGATTCTTCATTTTGGATTAAGATAACCTCAAAATGTTTTTCCTCTGTCTTGCTCAAACTTTTCAGGTGTATCGGTGTAATAATAACTGACCTGCAGAGCCCAGGCCTGTGGTTGGTTTGTTATTCATTCAAGTTCTGACAGAGATGCTTAAGACAACAGTGAGGCTGTTGCACTGCAGTTAGATGTAATCATAGAATGGTCAGTCACCACTTATCAGAGTCATTTATTAATCTGGAAGACCACACGCAGAAATGTAAACGCATCGAAATACGCACACATGCTGATCGATAGCTGGGCTGAACCAATAACAGGGATTGATGGGTGCTCGGCTGGTCCTCTGTTTGTTTGTGTGCTTACATGTCTAAAGGTGTGTGTGGGTGGACGGACATGAGCACAGCAAGGGCCGGCAGCACACAAAGACTGAAGATCTGTAAACATTACCCTTCAGTCGATTAAAATATGTCATTCTTGTCGCTTACAAACTAGCTGGGCACCACAAGATATTGTGTTTCTGTAGAAGCATTAAGATCAAAGGTATTTGATTGGTCTGCTGGTCTAATATGTGACTTGGGTACTTGTCAAGTCAGTGTCAGTACTTCTAATATGGAGATGTGTCCTCCCTAGTTTACAAGTTAAATTATAATTTCCAAGGCTTTAACAAACACTTAGTCTTATAGGCATGCATTTCCTCACATACTGCCTTGGGTGCAGTGCCCCAGGATCAGTTTGGTGTTCCAAGATTTTCTTAATGGCACTTGCTGTGGTTGAGGATGCTGTAAATGTAACACAACAACTCTTCACACACCAGCTCATGGTGTACATTTACCTGTGGGACTGTACTAAGTTTGCTTCATCTGGCAAATCTGCAGCATATCTGCTACCTTTTATAGAAAGTACAGGGCCTTTGCAAATACCTGGGCCATGCTGTGAAAGGACAACATTGGAGACCAAGTGTGGATACTTTTGATGACTGGATCTTGTAAACATTCCCCACAGTTGTCCTGACTCCTCAGTGCTAGTCAGGCCAAGAACATTTGGCTGTCTGGAAAAGCTGTCAGACAGCCGAGGGAAGGGGAACGAAGGGTTGAGAAGACATAGGAGAGAGAAAACATTGCAGAGTTGATTTTAGATTATATTACGCTCTCTAATTTGTAAATTCACTTCTATATTTAACACTTTTCTCAATGTCTGGTGGCCTGTGATGCCTTACAGTTTTTCCCTCCATGTAATTCTTTTTTCCCTGTAATTTTCTACTCTTCTTAATTCTCACCTGTCACATTCAAACTCATTTTTACAGACCTCTTTTTTTACCTATCACCTCCTCCCAGCTGGTTATCACACATTCCTTCTACTTGAATTCTTTTGCTCATACTGTTCCTATTTTGTCTCTCCTTTCTTCGTACTGCTGATTCATAATCTCTATTTGGACATATAACAGAGGGAGGGAGCTTCTGTCCTGATGAATAACAACAGGAATTGGGAAAGAGAGATAAAAAGTGAGAACGGGATGCTGAGGCAGCCTCCTTTGCAAACTGTCTGTCTGGCTGGCACGCTGTCTCACAGTCTGTCTGCCAGACTGTCAGTGACTGTGTTTCTGTCTGTGTCAACGCTTTCACCCTCAACCAAAATTTCCACAGATCATGCCGTCAGGCTAACTAGGTTTGGCTTCCTACTGCTATTCTTAGGCTCATGCCATCCAGTGTGTTTCTATAATATGGTCTGTGTTCTGTTTTCTTTTGTCTGTCTTCTTTTTCCAACACGTGGGCCTGTCTTCACTCTCACACATTTGCAGTGCCTCCACCACTTGGTATTATGAGAAACGGAAAAAGAAGCGGAATATGCAAGGGTGGCATAATGGAATTGTAAGAATTAGGGAATTAGAGAAACTAAAAGGTAGGTGGAAGACAAAGGAAGATAGAAGAGAGCAAGGGAGAAGTAGATGATGCAGCAGCAAGGAAGACAAGAAGATGAAGGAAGGCTAAAAATAGGAATATGAGAAGAAACAGAACTGTTTGACCAAAGAGCTACACTGTGGGGTTGACTTCATACGAGCAAAGTTGTTTCTGGTAATAGCGTTTTGGGGGACTTACAGAGGGCCTTTCCTGTTTATTCATGTCCAACCTTTTCCTTTGACTGGTGTATTTTTTAAAATTACAGTTGATGTGTATCAGCCTAAGTGGAAAGTTAAAACCTAAAATGACCTGGTCTTTGTGTATGTGTGTAAGAGAGAGTGTGGGTGTAGTTTGTGTGTCTGTGACACACTGCCATAAAAAATGTAGGTCAAAGATGAACAATTTGCAAATGAGGTAGAAAAAGCAGGGAAAGAGAAACGCAGGGTGACTGGGACAGGGCTGCCATGTGTGTGTATGTATTTGCAGTAGTGTAGGTGTGCACGTAATCCAAAAAGACTGCAAATATATACAGATTTTTTTAAAGTGACAATTTTTTTAGACCACTCTATGTAATGAGCTGAGCAGGGTGACAGGGACGGGCCTGCATTGCTAAATCCTGCATGGCTTAAATCACATTGGCATCTGACACACGCACACACATAAATATATACAACCTGTCAGTGTGTGTGAGCATGCACATTTGTGTGTGAGTGTGTTTGAGCAACAGACAAAGAACAGAGTAGGTAAAGGAATGAGAAGGTTTAAGTATGACAAGTCCTCCCTCCCTCATGCGTTTACATTTGGTAAATTTTGTTTGCAGCATCGGATTTATTCTCCTCATCCTCTTTGCATATCCCTGATTAACATAATTGGGCAATCACCTCGCTCTTCAAGATGCTAAGAAAATAAATTCATTTGTTAAATGAATCTGTCTTAATACTTAACCTTAATTGCAGTCCTTTCCTTGTTCCTGCTCCTTTTCCTTTTTAGATTTTCTCCTGAGTGAAGCAGCAAAGAGGAAAGGTTTGCCAAGAGTCATAAATGTCTTATGTATTTAGCTTCCCTTAAGGTTTTAAATAGCTTTGCTTCATGTTACCTTCATAAATTTCAGATAAATCTACATTTTTGCCACATCCGTAATCATAATCCAAACACAAAGCTTGGATTAGAAGCATAAAGGTAACATTTGCTGCTGACGCGATTAACTGCAACAACATTAAAATTTGCAGTGATGTTTCCTCGTAATCTCTTTTTCTGAAGTGTGTCTAATTTTTCCAATCAGACTTACTATTGTACGAGCCTGGTTCTCTTATGACTCAAAGGGTGAATGAATCAGAGGGTTACACAGTATGAGTGAGTCACTATCAAAGCTATGTTTGTGTGACTGTGTCTGCCCTGCCTGCTTGTCTGTCTGTGGATGCATGTGTGCAACTGTGTGTGAAGTTAGCCAGCAGTAGCATGGCTATGAATCAGATCAAACATACTGTACACACACACACACACACACTGCCCACACTGGACTAGCTGAAGAGCCCCGACCGGGTGTGACTTTGATCCTCACCACAACATCCGCTCTTCCACTCTAACACTGCTTTTCTGCTTCTCGTCTGTCTCACGTGCCCCTCAGGACACTTACCCAGGACTCAAGTTACTCCTTTATGATCTTCAAATAGAGCTTCAAACACAGAGGATCCTCCTGGTGTAATTGGACACTCGGTGTGTAGGATCCAGATTTGGATCCTGCTGATGGGTTTCAGGTCACAGAGGGAAGGTTGTGGTTAGTGTCACCATCTCAGTGACCATGAGTTATATATGGGGAGTTGTGAGCATGTGTGGCAGTTTTGTTTGATGATGAGACAGAATGTGCTGATGTTTCTCTTCATTAATCTTGATAGTAAATCACTCAGTAAATCATTATTATTCCATATAATGGAGATTTATTCAAGGAAATTTTATGAATTGGATTTTTTTGAAATATGACCTAAAATAGAGCATTATGCTATTGTTAAATCTAAATGATAATTGTGACATCAATTCCAATGATGCAGATAGTTTACTGAACGGATCTGACACTTATTAGACCACACCATTGCAGATGCCTATGGCCCTAAGAGTTAACAAGGCAACTAGCACAATTAAGTCAAAGGTTTCACCTGCAGTGTTGCATTTTGACCACACTAACTAACTAACTAGCAGGTTAGCAAAAAAATACAAGATGTAAATGAATACTATATATTATTATATGAACAATTGGATATGAACAAACTTTGAACAGATGCAAACAACAAATCAAACATATACAGAGATGGCAGTGTAATTTAATTATACATCCTCTTTATTTATAGCTTATCACTATGTGGCCCTTGAATAACCAAATTCATGTTGGAACATTACGACTGGAGGCCTACTGCATATGAATCTGAATTTCTCTTGTTGTTCTGGAAACAGTGTTTGGACAAGCCTCCCTGTAATCCCCTCAACTAGGACTTGGCTGCTACTACTTTAGAGGAGCTCAAGACAATGCTTCTCACTATGGAAATGTGTTCAGGCACTTTGATGCTTTATTCACTTCAGCTTTTCAAAGGACGTGTCCAGTTCTTCAGCTCCCTCACACTTTCCCCGCTCTCTAACCCTCCGCCCCCACTATACCAGCTCTGATCGATCCAACCATGTCTCCCAGTCCCACATGTCATCTTTTTTCTTTGACACAGCTACCCTCTCCCTACTGCTTGGTATTCTGGAGTGGGAATCCATGCACCATCACAGATCTATCAGCTCCAATCAGAATGCTGCACCATGGCTCAGAGAAATGGAGGGATAAGAAAAAGAGAAAAGGAGGAAGGAAATGAGAGAAAGAGGGAGCAGGTCAGTGGCTTGCCGACATCCTTCCGGGACCAAAGCCTCTGGCTGTCAGGGAAAAAAGAGGGTAGAGAAAGGAGAAGATGATAGTAAAGGCAAGAAAAAGAGAACTTTTCCATTTTTCCATTCCACTTTTCTTAATATTAATTTCCTTTCAAATCAGTCTCTCTGAGACATCCGCATACACAAGTATATATACTAGTGTGTAAACTAGTATACCTAGAAGAACAGATTAATAGATAAATGATAACAGGTTTCATATTGTTATGTTCAGACTCAATGTAGGTATTGTACTATTGTAGTCTTTATGGGCCTTTTCAGACATGGGATGCATAACATCACTGGCTTCATCAATCTGTTAAAGTGACTGTTTTCTGTCATTCTCAGACATACAGTAGCCACAACTGTGATGGAGAAAGCAACAGTACAGACACAATATGTGTGAAAATATTCTATTTCAGTATTTCACTTTTAGTTTTAGTCATTTTAGTTGAGGAGAAAAGTTGCTTAAGGACCAGTGTGGTGTGAAAAAATAATCTAGCCACCTTTTGCTTTGTTGACAGCTTTGCACACACACTTGGCATTCTCTCAGTCAGTCTGATGAGGTAGTCACCTGGAATGGTTTTCCAGCAATCTTGACGGAGTTCCCAGAGATAATGAGTACTTGTTGGCTGCTTCTCCTTCACTCTCAAAACTCATCCCAAACCATCTCAGTTGGATGCAGATCAGGTGACTGTGGAGGCCAGGTTGTCTGGTGCAGCACACCATTACTCTCCTTATTGGACGAAATAGCTCTTACATAAACTAGAGGTGTGTTTGGGGTCATTGTCCTGTAGGAGAAGAAATATTGATCCCACTAAGTGCAAACCAGATGAGCTGGCATGATGCTACAAAATGCAGTGGTAGCTATACTGGTTAGGTAGGTTAGGTTTGACTAAGTCACCAACAGTGTCAGCAGCAAAACACCCCCCCACCATCACACCTCCTCCTACATGCAGTGGAAACTACACAATCAGGAACCGTCCATTCACCCTCTGTCTAACAAAGACACAGTGTTTAGATGTTTATCAGACCAAAAGACAATTTTAGGATTGACTAAGCTTCATTTCTTAAAGTTTCTTAAAAATGATGGACTGTATTTTCATTTTAACTTAATTGTTTCTGGCCATAATATGGATTCGTACAGTTGTAGCAGCACTAATAATGTCATTAAGTCTGTACCCGCCCTTTCTCTGCATAAGACAACCAAAAGAAACGTCACAAATGAACTCTTGACCAGTCAGTCTGTGAGTTGAAAACCATTCCAGGGGATTACCTTGTAAATCTGATGACTGAATGTCACAAGTGTGAAAAAATGTAACAGTAAGTTATTTTAGTCTGTTTATATTACAGTTAGTCTGTCTTAATTAGTATAGTCTGTGTTGTTTAACATGTTTTTGTTAACTACATATATATATGTTTTCTATGTGTTCAAACATTTGACTTGTAGTATATATAATTATTTTTCACATGAACAATGATTTGAATGTTCTAGATACAGTATATAGTGCTCTAGATATATATTTTTCTCATTTCTAAAATATGCCCAGAGGCTGAAAGCATGTACCGTATCTATTGCATCACATAGTGAAGTCCACACGGCTTCTATCACACAGTGTCCTGTAATGTATCTAGGTTTTTTTTATCCCAGCTCACTTTCCTCACTTCAAATCACTCATCATTCCTTCCTTCCCAGAATGGAGGGAGATACAGACAAGTGGTGATCAAATCGATATTTCCTCTCTTCTTAATTTGTCGCTGTCTTTCTTTTGCGGTCTTCCTCTCCAAATCTTCTCCATCCTCCCTGTGTGTTCTCCCCCACGGCTTTCCTCTACAGCGATGCGTTGCCTTGGTAATTACCAGTTGTCTTAAACAGACAGATGGAATAAGAGGGAGTGACGGGCAATTTTCCCAGTGCCTGTTTTCCCTGTGAACGTGCGTGCACCTCCTTTGTGTGTGTGTGCTCTGGATGTACACTACTTTACTTCTGTCCATCTCTTTAAGGCTTCCTCCTCACACGCCTCTTTCCCCCGTCTTCCTGTGAGTTTGCATTTGTGCACAGCTGATGTGTGTTTGTCTGAGTGTGTATGTAAGATCTGTGTGGGGAATTACCTGACAGAATGTGTTATGCCAGGATGGGAGTGGGACAGTCTCATCTCCTGCTGTTGTGTTGGCAATTTTAGATGCCAGGTGTCACTCTGGCCCTACTCAGGGCCTCAGCAGGGATCACTGCTGCCCCCTCCCCTTCTCTTTTATCTCAGCATGGCCCTAACAACGCAAGGGAGAAAAGCAAAAGCCTATTTCTTTCTTTAAACTATCAGGTCAAGGGAGGAGGTGAAGAAGAGATTGACAAAAGAGTGAGAGGCATAAAAGAAGAAGCGAGACCTGGGTGTTATGTAGTTATGCATTAACATCATGTCAGAGTTCACCCATGTGTATTCATGTCAGCCAATTAATTTCCTACACTCTCTTTCAGGCTGGGATGATCAGGACGGAGCAGGAGGAGTATTTTATTGAGCCGGTGGAGAGGGGCGATGGAGTGATCGAAGAGGAGAAGGAGGGAGGGGAAGGAAGGGCACACGTCGTCTATCGCTCTTCAGCTGTGAAGAAAGCGCCCGTCAACAGTGCGGCGGCAGACTACCACTCCAGAGGTCAGTCTGTGGGTCCTACAGCACCATCCTCCACTTTTGTATAGAACGATTCTTCTCTGTATGCTTCTCTTGCGCATTATAGCACCATACTCTATTTAACTATCCACATGTAATTTATTTAATAACAATGACTACACACTAAGGTCCCACTCACTCAGCTTACATTTTAAACCTACGTTTTTTTTCCTTCTTATTGCAAATTTGGCTTATTTTTATCATCAGTGTTTTCCTCAGATATACTATACGCCAGTATCTTATACCAGTCTTTCCTGATACATATCTAGTTATGTAATTAAATCTAACTATTATATGCAAAGACAGTGAGTCACATTGTGAGCATACCCTTCTGTCAAGAGGATTACACCTACACACACTCAAATGCATCCTCCTGTCACTGCACTAATCTTTCAGCAAAAAAGGAGTCACATATAGAGACAAGTGTTTGATTGGCACAATAGCACCCTTAGTATCTTTGATTGAAGTCTACACTGCCTCAGGTGCCTTAACAATTAACATCTGGCACTCAGGTTTGCTTTGGTTTCTAGCTGAGTCTGGCATAGTTTTCCACTTTACACATGGAATAAATTAATTGAAATAACAAAAAGGGTAATTATTTTTGAGTAATTGTAATATTTTGAATTTGGCATAGCATGTCAGCTATGGGATTACAGTGGAGGAAGTCAAAAATGTATTTCAATAGCCTTTAATACTGAAGGTCTGAACATCATCACATAGTCAAAATAATATTTTAATTATTGAATGTGCCTATTCATCTATTTTATTATGTATTATTAAGTCTTATTTCTGTAACAAGATATGAGAGAAACTACATCGGGCCCTAAATATAAATAATAATAAAACAAAGTTGTTCACGTGTTTCAAGGTAATTTGACTGAAGAGCCATTTCACTTGAGTTCAGTTATCTTAAAACCTAGTGGAAAACATAATACAATTGTGTATTTGAGAGACTTGAATATGCATGTATTTATTATACACATAGATGTTTTATTATTACTTACTCTATATTAGTCTATAGTCTAATGTTTAGTTATGAAAAGAGCTTAATGACTCTGCTCTCCTTCTTCTTTTTCCAGTTAGATAAACTGTACATGTACAGAAAGTGTAGTAACACCTGGCATCTTCTGTTATTATAATTTATTATCTAAAGCCTGGGTGGAGCATTTAATCTACGGTACGTTAGCAATAAGGATGTGTGAGATATATGCCTTAAGATTACAATACAGTATGCAATACTGCCCAAGACCTACAGCATACAGTATATTAATTATCTACTGTAATAAGATACATCAGATCCATTGTTGCTCTAAAATTTAAATGATAAACAATAAATGTAAGGATTTCTTAAATAATAAAGTAAGAGAAAAAAAACAAAAAACAAAAGAGAAATTCCTAGAAAACATGGTATTCAGTAGTTTAAGAGAAAAAGGCTTTCTGGGAAAATATCACTGCAATGTATGTCTGAGGCTTGTGTCAGATGAAGTGGTCAATCACTGTAATTGATCCAATGCCTACAAGTCAGTTACTTAAAGCCCCAACCAATGTACGTGTCTGTACCTCAACTAATCACAAAAGCAAAAATGTTCTCAAAGAAGTGAGTCTCCCATGTTGTAGAGGCACGAGTCAAAGTGCTTTATAACAAGTGTATTGCAATACATGAGATCTGTGTCTTCCTATTCTGAGTTGACTCAAGAATGTCTAATAATATACAGAGAGAGAGTTTCCATAGGAACACCCAGTGAGGACAGACTGCATTAGAGTAACACAGATTTGCTCCCACTGTTACAGATACCTGGCGGTACATCCACATACATACACACTGGCAAAAAGCGCCTATATGGAAACTCACACACATAAAGGATGTAACCACATGCAGCTTACACAACTCCTTTGATCATTGATCAACACACTTACACTTCTGCACACACACACACATACACACACACACACACACACACACACACACACAAGCTGCATGCACACATACACACACAACCCGTCTCACTGCTCCTTGTTGAATCTTTCTTTCTAATGAAGAGTGGGGTGCAGATCAATAGCGTAGGATAGAACAGGCCACAGTTTGCGTTTGTGTGTCTGTGTGCCTGCATGTATGGCGTGGGCAATAGTTCTGTGGTCGTCTGGCTTTGAGTGCTGGGATTTTCAAGGCTAAGCAGAGAGACAGACTGACACACAGACAAGCAGGCGTGTGCTGTTCCCAGTAGCATTTGATACAGATCTCTCTCTTTGTTTCTCTTCAGTTTTTCCTTTTTATCTTTTGTCTTAGCTATTCTAGACCACAACATTATGTAAACAGTTGGTACATCATGTCACTATAATATCATATCCACATGGACACATAGCAAGCGCATTATAGACATTTCTGCCTGTACACATTTCTTTTTTTCCCAGTGAAACCAAATCAAATTATTCCCTCATAATCTCTTTTTCAGACAATCACTCGCCCCTGTAGATCAATCGGGGACATTAGCAAATTAATTAATAATCAATCAATCATTGCTTGAGATTTCCTTCACCAAGCCTGCTCAATTTACAGCCAGTTATTAAACGTTGGACTCATTTCCTGGCTCAAGACAGAGGGAAGGAAGTTATATTTAGCAAGGTAATAGAGGAGCTCAAGAAGGAGAGAAAGGGAGATGAAGAAGGAGCGAGATTGATCGGTTTCTTACACCATAAGCCGAAGAGATGTGAATCAGTGTCATAAGTGGAGAGAGCAAGCATTATTATTAATGTGGCACATTTGTCAATTAATCGCTGCTGGAATAGAAAATGAAGGATCAACATTTATTTCTTGTTGGGCGGACAGACAGCTACATTGTTCAATCAGTTTTTTCCGCATCCCTTACAATTTTATCTGTGGTTTTGATCATTATCCTCCTTAATTATCCTCTTTAATTACTGTTCTTTCTTATCAAAACACTCTTTTAAACACTACAGAAACAACAGGTTGCTATACTTTGCTAGCATGATATTGTATTATGTAGTGCTTTGTAAATGACTTCAACTTTGTTGAAACTTCTGAGATGTGCATTGTTCTCTAGACAGGAAGACTCCCTGCAGCCTCTAGTGTAAAGCAATTAGTTGGTGCACTGACACTAGGTGGAGGACTGAGACATGAGACCCCATGCATCTGCACAAAGCCAGCATTTGTTTTACCCCCTACGTACTGCTGTTGTGTTATCTTTTGGATTATGTATTTGGCCTTACTCTTCTGGGCTGATGTGAGTTGTTGTTACGTCAGTGTTATTGTATTGCTAGTATATACAACATTGTTCATTGCTGATACAGTAACGATTCAGCCTTGGCCTGATCTGAGAGGAAGTTAAAGAGGGTCAGACAGAGGCCAGTGCTCGTCAGTGTAGCTTAATGTCTGCCTCTCGGATTCAGAAAATGAAGGGGGCTCCCGAGGGAACATACTCTCTCTCTCTCTACCACTTTCTGTCTCTCTTTCACTTCACTCCCTCCTGTTCTGTCTCTCCTAGTGTGACACAAGAATAGTCATATGGTGCAAAGGTTTTAAGAGGAGACTCGTGACTAAGCACTTAGAGAGAGAGCACATACACAACTCATAAATGGCCCAAACTCATCTTCAGCGTGTAACGGGGTCCCAGCAGACACTATGGAGTACAGAGTGTCTCCTGTTGCAATCCCAAATAGCCACCTGAAAACCCACAGTAGGTGACTTCTGACATCATTATGATGCTTGTGTAATTATGCTAAGTACATCCTCTAAACACTCGCTTTTCAACATGCACAAGCCAGACATGGAGTTTGAAGGGAAATTACACTTTTTTACGAGTAAGGTCTTATTTTGGAAGGGATGTTCTGATACTGGTATTGAGTCCGATACCAGTATCTGATAATGCGCCTGATACCACTTTACGACAAACCGTGTAAAAAAGCACAGAGCAGTTTAGACGAACAGGAAGTAAAGACACGACTAATAGCAAATCCGGCTAATCTTTATAGTAAAACATTAAGCTATGCATAAAAGTCCCCATGTTATGTCTGAAGCTGGTTGACTGAATGTATCCAGTGTCGGTTTCTTCTAGCACATCTCTTCTGCTGTGCTGCAATCAGCAGAAGGCGGGGGGGGGGGGTTCTTCTGCTAGACAATGTCTGTTAAACATACAAACTAATTAATTATTAATTATCTATTTCAGCTTGTTTGATGCTAATTTAAGAACACCTCCCTTTTTCTCCTCCTTTTACATAGTAAAATGCACAGAGAATACCAAAATGTATATGTTGGCAAAACGCCTGACACACAACGTTCCGCTTCTACTTGCTTTTGGTGAAGAAAGGCACTTTGGAGAAGATAGACTAAACACGCCTCAAAGCTGTGCCTGGTGAAAAATTATATATTTTAAGATAAGCGCAAAACACAGAGTACAACAAGTTTAGTAATTCCAGTAGCAGGAGACAACAGCAACCACCACTGCATCAGACACTGTAGAAGCGAGAGAAAATGCCCACAGACAAATAACAATTATTTGCTGCATAACAGAAGCTCTTACTCAGTTTATTGTATCGCTGTTGAAAATACCAGCTTCCGCCACCTCCTCAGCTGCTGGAGCCCAGGTATATCATTCCTAGCTGTCGTCACATTGTTGACACTGTCTTACCAAAGTTACATGACTTTGTGAAAAAGCATATTCACACTCTGTTGCAGGATGTTACAGCTGCATCAACACTGATATTTGGACAAGCAGTGTCTCCCCACTGTCTCATCAGTTTAAACTGGGTTTATGAATTTTACTCTCGAGCAAATCCTGTAATATGATTTGCTCAAGAGTAAAATCCTCATGAACCTGCTGTTTAAAACACTAATTTTGTTTAAAACTATTTTGGGGCTACTACTCCCCCCTGGAAGACATTCATTAATTGAAATGGGGTGGCAGTGCCATGCTGGTTTACCTGTCGAGTTATTTTTAGAATGTGAGCAATATTGTTGTATATTTAATTTTGTCACAGTCAGAAAACAAACAACATCTGATTACAGTGTTTGAAGTTATTTCATTTTTCTGATAATTGCACTTTTTAGAATAAAAAATGTACTTATTAAGTACTTGTGTCAGTACTCAGTATCTGCAAATACTCAAATGTAGGTACTTGTACTCAGGAAAAAAGTGGTATATTTCTGGTGGTGCAACAGGATGCGAGCGGGACAGCAACATTTAGGTTTGCCAAATATTTTTGAAAGAAAAACCACTGATGAAAAATATAATATAAGTCACTTTTGGGTTTCGCTGAAAACAATGATTTAAATAATATAAGTTGTTGACTTTTTATCAGCTGCCCCAATTGTTTGACGATTGCAGTGTAATAAATAGGAACTGTGCTTTAATCACTGCATAACAGAAAAGTTGCATTAACAGTGTGGTTTTCACCTCAAGAAAGCAAGGTTCTCCAGTTACAGTCTTGCCTTCCCATTTGGCCTACAGCAAGCTGGCTTAAGCCTTAGCGTGAATGATAGCCATCTGACCTGCTAGGCAATTCAAGGCGAGGCGAAGCAAGGCAAGGCAAGTATAAAAATGTTAAGAGGATGCAAAAAAATGAGGCTAATTAAATGGTCCAAAAACAATATCAAAAGCCAAAATGAGAGCTGAGCCGACTAAAGTGAGCAGAACAAAACTGACTGAGCAAAAATAAAAAACAACACAGCAAAAAACAGAATAGACTGACTAAGCAAACGTTACAGACAGAGATAGCAATAACTGGACTGATTTTTTGAGGAACCAGGGTTGAGTGCAGACAACTCAATCAGCATGAACAACACAGAAGACAGAGGGATTCAAAGCAGCAGGTGAAGGAAGGCAATCTAATGGCTGCATGCTGGCTTGCAGGGGTTTAAATGCAAGTGGAGAGCAGGTAAATGTTTGCAGTTGTGGTGAGGGGAGGTGCAGAGTGTTGAGATGCCGTTTTGAGGGTGACAGCAGTTGTGTTTCAATGGGAAAGAGTCAAACTTAAAACCCAGTGGAGGAAGTGGGAAGAGAGTTATAGGCATATTCAATCCAAGGCAAGGCTTTGGGTCAGGAGGCAGGTTTTTGTGAGCACAGACAACGTAATAAGTTCTCAAGCTCCTGATTATTTTCTCCGTGTGGCCATTAGACTAAGGATGGAATCCAGGTGATAAGCTCACTGTATCATCAAGCAAGAGTCAGAATTAATTCCAAAAATGGGCAGAAAACTTGGGATCTCTGTGAGAAATCATTTGGTAAGCCATTATCCCTGGGTGACACGCTAACTGAGAGGTGTGTCTCCATTGTAAAACCTGGGACCACAGCTCATCTGGAGTGAAGAGGAGATCAGCAAGGCATTTACTAGGGACAGCTCGGGTCTCTTTCTAAATCCCAACAAGCTGCGGCCACTCAGGAAGCAGGGATGTTGTGCAGGGACTCTTCTGTCTCAGTGTCTGGGAACTGTCTAGACAGAGCATCTGGTTTGGTGTTTCTAGAGCCAGGTCGATAGGTGATGTGGAAATTAAATCTGTCCAAAAACAGAGCCCACCTACTACATACAGTGAATGGTTGCTCACTCTCCTCAAGTCAGTGCCACCACTCTGCTAGCATTAGTTTGATGACAAGTAGTTCTCTATTGCCCACATCATGGGCAATAGGTGAACTATAGAAGCCACTCTAATACTGCCATAGTCTTTTCTGGGTCCCACTCAGGGAGATAACAAATCCCATAAGGGAACAGTGGAGACAGGGAATTCACATTTTTCTTCTTTTACATAGAGCTACATAAAGGCCCTGATGTTTCCCGTAGAGACTCTTGTATATATTTCTCCATTGCCTCGCTTTTATGGTCTGACAGGGAATAGAGACAGCCAATGGGAGTAATGCCAGATAACAAGTCTATATTACAACTATATGGTCTGTGGGGTGGCAAAGAGGTAGCTTTCAGCTTGGTAAAAACTTCTCACAATCATTTCTTATAAGTCATGCGGCTCTGGAGGGGCTGATCTCAGACAGGTAGAAGAGGAGGAAGATGCCAACCAATATAGCCCTTGTGGGCCAGACTATATGGAGGAATTATTTACATAAGAGGCAATCTTATCATGATGATAAGATTGACACAATGATTATGGCTATCGGCAGAAATAGGAGTCAGAAGGTTATTGGGTTTGGTCAGAATACGAGGCTGTGGCCGGGGTGAAAAAGCCTTAAATCAGACATTCGCTGAAGAAATCAGCAACAAGAAGTCTGGCTCTCTCTGGCCTCCTTTCCCGAAGGAGGAGATTGATCGTTGTTGCCATGGTGATTAAAGCCTCCCATCCTTCTGGGTCCAAGAGGCAAGCTCATCTTTCAAAGCAGAATTTAGCCCTTTATAAAAACATCATATAAAGCGTCAACATTCCACTTAAGCTGCTAAGGTGCGGACATCCAAGATATAGCGTGCCACACTGCGGGAACACTAAGAGACATGCAAAAGATGGCGGGAGGCCTCCCTGGCAGGAAAAGTCTTGTTAAACACTTTTGTCATGGCTTCAGTGAAAGATCTGACTGACTGACAGGCAGGTGACTGACCACTCCACAATTTTGCAAAAGCTGGTGGCAATGCGTGAGTCGTTCAGCCAACAAAGCAGCTGTCTCCTGCAGACTAAGGCGTTCTAACATAGCCATGACCTCTTTCAGTTGCCACTGGTGCTCTTTAATTGTGCGGCCCTGCGTCTGAAGCCTGCTGAGCACTCTGGCAGTCTGAGCTGGGTCCTTGGGTGGTCAGTTTGACAGTACAGGGGCAGGGGTATGAAATGTTTCGTCTTGCTTTTTAGTGGAATCATTCTGTGGCTGAATTAACTTCCCATCTGCCATAGTTCATCATAAAGCGAGTAAGACAGATTGTCAAGTATAGCACTGATCTTGTCCACCATGCAGCCAATGATTGAGAAGTACTTTTGTGTACTTTTGTACACAACAGGTTGTAAGAGAAGTCTGATGTGTACAGTGTAAGCAGGAATGATGCCTCTACAGTGCCTTGAGGTGCACCTGTTCATCAACACCTCAGATAAACAGCCATCTAAGCAATCAGTCTGTGGCCTCCTACAGTTATAACCAACAGAAAATTAAGTCATACAGTTATGACTTACACTACCAGTCCAAAGCTTGAACATGTAATTGGTCAGAAATGGAGTGTAGATATTGTCAATATTGTGAATGACAGCTGTAAAGTAATATTTACATAAATGTACAGAGACTTATAATCAGCAAACATTAGTACTGCCTTCTAATAGCAAGTTATGTTTGCTAATGCAGGTTTATCAGTTTAAAAGGATAAGTGATTTTAGAATTAGAAAGTTGTGTAGCAATGATTTTGCTAAGGTATAATAACATAATACTAATATAATATAATAATATAATAATAACAAGTTTTTATGTCATACTGGATCCATTTCCACTAGTGTGCATTAGGGCATACCAACGTAAACATGCACGCACAAAAGAACAAACACACGCACAGGTACAGAATTATTCACACATATGTCCACTGTACACACACCGATACAGCATATGAGTCCTGGCCCAGGTGTGGCTCTGAGAGGAAATTACAGTGCTAGGAGAGGAAGCTGGTTGTGGCCACTGGCTCACCCCCTTGAGAGCATGACTTACTACACTCAACATATGTGTCTGTGTCTGTGTCTGTGTGTGTGTGTGTCATGCATTCCTGCTTCGCAATGCATTTACAGGTTTAATTTCTCACCCATTTCACTCACCATTGACTGAGAGCAGTTGTGTGTCTACTGAGGTGTAAGTGTGTATTTGTCCATATGGCTGTACTGTGTCGCTCTGTGTGTGTTCTCCCTCTGACTCAACTGACTCCTCACCTGCTAGTAGGCTCCCATCAGGCTATCCATTGAGCTGTCACTCAGTGTGCAGGACTCTGGAGATAATAGCAGGGTGTGGCCGACCTCTGTTCCAGTCTGCAGCCACCCCTGCTGCACTGACCCACACAGTCTGTCTCTGTGTTTGGGTTTCTGTCTGTCTCTCAAACAAAAAGAGAGTGAGTGAAAAGTGGATGATGTGGAGAAGAGGGAAAGCCTTGAAGGGATGCCGAGGCTGTAGTATTATTACAGCCTCAGTGATTGAGAGAGCGCAGCTATAATCATGGTGATCATAGTATTTTGACAAGATTAGCACCTTTCTGAGCCTTAGTGATGTCTGGTGTTCGTATTTTCAGAATCCAACTATTTATGGTACATAGCTAAACCTGTGTCCTTGTATTGTTATATTTATGATGAACAGTGATCATCCCGTATGACTTAGGTTCAAGTTAAATGGTGGTTCCTACATTTTTCAGATGGCTGTAAGATGAGTAGAAATATACAATGTATCATATAACATCATCTGTACTATGTGCTTTTTGTGAAATTGTCATCCTTCATCCTTAAAACTAAGCTTTTTTTTTTGCAAAAAGCTGGGATATCGTTGTCAGGTTGATGGCTTTGTGTGCAGTGAGGAGTTTGCATCTAGTTGCAGACCTGCAGCAATTAATGGCTAACCTCTAAATATAGCCTGTTCTTGTTGTTGTTTATTTTTATTTTGATGTTTAGCTACCTGATAACATTTATCTTTAATTTTGTTTCTCTGTTTTTCTATGTTTGTCCTAGGTCCTATGTTCTAGATGTCTATCACTAAACATAATATAACCATACCAAACTAATATTTGAAGTAAATAATGCTAAAAATATGATTTTTGCCATGACTGAATTTTGCAGATTCAAAATACAGAACCCTAAAACTTTCCTTAAGATGGATATAACGTATAGATTACCATATTCACGGTGCGTGTATTATTAAATTACAAGACCCATTTTGTCATTACAATTAGATCATATAACTGTCTAGACATGACTCTTGAAAAAATGTGGTTATGAATTTGAAATATCTCACTTATAGTCTTTAAATGGTATTGATCTCATAAATACAATGTGTAATTTTCTATGATTATCTGTTATTTGTTACTTACTTTATGTTGATTCATAAGTAGAGCTCTCACACAGACCTGATGCAGGTACAGCAGTAAGACTATTGCAGCGAACCTCCCTGGAGGTGACCAGTGTTCTGTGTTAGCATCACTTATGTAACCAGCCAACCTAAGGGACAGAAGCTCATGGAAGATGAGATGTTGTGTGACTTCCTTCCTCCCACCATCGTAACAGTGCAACAAACACATACAGAAAGACACTAAGAATATACACAAAGCTGCTGTGTTAAATCTGGCACTCCTCAGAGAAGTGTGGGAGCCACCGCTAGCACTGAATGGGCTTTCTTGAACAGAAAAAAATGGCATTGTTGTTGTTTGCTAATGCTAAAGCTAATGTTATAGCTATGGTGACCCAGCCCCTCTCAACCAAAATAAAAGAAAACACCAAAAGCACTTTGTGGTTGTGTGCACTGGATAAAAGTCCTCACTAAAATGGTACTGAAACAGAATTTGCCTGCACATGGACATAATGAAAGATGCTTTAATTGATTGTATCATTATGTCTCATTGGGACTACAGTATGTGTGTGATCTCCTTTGCATCCATATTGTTTTTTTAAATAAACAACAGTGTTTAGTGGGTCCCAGCATGGATCCACACAGTATCAGCTTGAAATGAGCCTTAATCAGCCAGAGTCACTTCAACACCTGTGCGGTTGCGCCTCCAAATTGATATATAATGGTCCTTAGTATGAGCACTAAAACTCAACATGTGGGTAGTGATGTGTGTGTAAAGAGGATGTAAAACTCTTTCTGTAGATTCAGAGGTTAATGGACCCTCTCATGTGAATGAGGCTTTCATTGCTCTAGAGACTTTTACTGCTATTACCGCAGTTTCATTCTACATGTGTAGCAGTTACTTCACTGGAAACTGAACATGTTCATTCAGTTCCTCAAATATTAGAGTCATAATGAAGTATGTGCTGTTTTATTAGTTTGTAGTAGTAGTTTTAGTATTTTGTATACGATAACTGTGTTTTGTAAGAAATATGATACTACAGACCAAGTGTTAACACTTCTTACAAAGGTTCGCCTGCTAACCTTGTCTGGAGCTTTGAATTGTGTAATATGATCTTCATCAGTGGATAGGTAAATATAGTAAATATAGTTTATTTCTACAGCAAAACTTGAAGTGATTTTGTTGGTCATGAGAATCCAGCCTCCAGCCCCTGATGCAAGTGATTCTTGGGACTCTGCTAGACCAGCAAAGATCACTCTGGAGCCATTTAACTGGCAGAGAGCCAGTTCTTTGGCAATAAGGAACTGGTTTGCAAGTAAGCACTAGTTTTGAACCAACCCTGGAACTGGCCTGTGCAGCTTCTACGGCTGAGTTATTTGGAGCCACAGAATAAAAATAAAAGTATTTTTAGCTTTATCTTTCATTTATGTGCAAAATTTCACATTTAGATAAATAGTAAATAACAGCTCTTGTTTCTACAGTATCATTCTCCCTTTCATTTTTAGTTTCCAAATATTTTTTAAAACAATTATCTTTTCCTCAATTTCATATTTTCAATCACCTCAAAGGAAAACAGGTCGTGTGTTTCTGTTTTCACAATGACAGTAATGCAAGAATGCATCCACATCATGACATCCATGTAGTGAGAATGAAACTGTCAAAGTGGAGTGTGCGCCTCATGGCCGCTGTCTGATTAGCAGAGTGATGTGTGGTGGTGGGAGTTTATTAGGCTGCAGTTCATTTGCTGCTGCGCCCCCTAAGGAAGTTTAATTGAATAAAACCGAGCCCTGTGCTTCTTCATTTGATGATGTCTGTAATACTTGCCACGAGCATCCAGACATACACTAATTTAAGTCTCAGACAGACAGTAGGTTAATACTGGGCAGGACAGGTATTGAATGGATGTAGCATATTAGTATTGTTTGTGAATTTTATTTAAATTTTAATGAACTGTTGGATCTCTATAGATGAGAGAGATGTGAAGGAAAGAGAAACGGAAAATCATCTATATAGTTCTGTGTCTTTGCACACACTTTGACTGGTATGTTTTGTAGCATTCATTTGATTTGTTAAGATTTTGCACAAATAAGGATGAGAGAATGGAGAGAGGGAGGAGAAAACAAGTTCTACGAGCAGATTAGCAAGAGTTGAAAATACTGTATGCGTTTGTCATCCTGTTTACAACACCCAGTGAACTGGTGTGACTGTCAGATCTAGATGGGTCTTGTTGCAGTATCCGTACAATGCTGATCCATGACCTTTAATGGTCTCTGCTTTTGCGGAGTAATTACAGTAACGTAGTGGTGATAGAAGGCTGGGTTATTAGTCTTCATTTTTCAAAGCTACAATAATGTAATCATACTGTTTAATTGTGTTTTCTATGTCTTGCAGGCTCTCTTCACACCCATTATATTGTGGCTGAAGTAACATCATTTAGTCTCTGGCGGTTGAAAGACCAGACAAAGAAATAAGCCTCATTCATAGTTTGCTTCTATAATTAACTTCTAATATAATACGGGTTCTAATACACAGTATATATAAGCCAGTCTGACACACTTAAGGCCTGCACATTAATGATTGTGCAGCTGATTATGAATGGGATTTGTTTATGATGACTGTTTCCATTCTGACTCAGTGTCTGCTGTCAGACTGCAGAAAAAAAGTGTTTGCTGTGTAAAGACTCCAGTCTTTAGTCTTAAGAAGCAGTTGCTGCCAGGCGTTCTCGTAAAGTTTTGCACATGTAATATTCACATCAAACATCTGTGACTGATGACATCACAACCGATGGAGACCTACAGTAACTTTCAGCTTTAAGCTTTCAATTTTACCTCCATTTTCCTGTGTTGTCTCTATAGTCCATGTTGTCCACGCCTGTCATTCCAGGATCTAACCCCTTTGTTTTGTCTTTGTTCCAGCACAAATATATCTAAAAAGTACAAGGATTTGCAGGTGAGGATTTGCAATATTGTCTCATACCAGAAATTCCAGTAGTTCCTTCTCAGTCATTGAGTGTGTTGGCCACACGCTACCCAAATCGCCAGGTGTGTGAAGTTTCAAGACTGTAAAAGACAAGAAATCTGTGATTTCTGGTTTGTATATACAGGAGGGAATAGATTTTGTTTATGTTGTTTGGAGACCTGGATTTTTCCTGTCAGTGAATCATTGTGTGTTTTTTGTCTTGTTAAATTTGGGCAGTGTGCTTAATTATTTTTGTCGGGAGAACCGGGAAGGGGACTTATCTTATTAGCCTTTTTGTTCACTGTGTTTGTTGCTTCACTGAAAGTTGATTCTGTCTGGAAACCTGCAGAGAATCATATTTTGTTATCTTTCTTTATGTATTGTATTTTTTTTTTGTAACTTCTGTGGGGATTTTGTTGGTCAAGGACTTCTGGTTGTATTCAGCCATTTTGTCTTTCCCCTATTACCTCCACCATTTTGTCTGCTCTCCCCATACCTCCTCTGCTCCCATATTCACCTGGATACTTTCACTGGGCCTCAACACCAAAACTTCACAAAAAGCAAAATAAATGTCAATGACAAAGATTTGACTAACCCTTCTGCTGTAGCCAACTTGGCCCAACTGGTGTGGGCATCTCATCCTACTCTTGGTATCACAATCGGTCAACTTGTCAACCTGTTCACTGTCAACCTGAATGGTCTTGCTCTCGCTCTCAGCGTTCCACAGGCTGCTTGCCTCACTCTGGGTTTTAATGTTCTCAAACATTGATGATTGTGACACTGGCAGCAACGTAATCAGGGAACACAACAAAACCACGAAACATGGATCTTTTTTTTTATCTTTTTGGGGGATTTTTTTTGGCCTGTAAGGGATTATCCTATTTTTTGGCACAAGTTTTACACCAGATGCCGTTTATAATGTAACCCTTCCCATTTATCCAAGCTTGGGACTGGCTCTAAGATTCCCCTGGCTTACCCTACGGCAGGGTTCCTAATCTGTCTGACATACATTACGCAAAATGTATTTGATAATACAAATTTGGTAATGTGGAGATCTAAGCAGATCATCTCATAACAATCATATAAAAATCTATATAAATCAGATTAGGTTCAGATTGAATTGTTAGCTTTACTCCAATAGGAGGGCCAGGAGAGAGGGATTGGCAGTTTCAGAGGATCCAGTTTGTTCTACAATAATTTGCATCTGCAGATCTTGTAATAGATATTATTGAGCCACTGGTTTTCCCAGTCATTTGAAACTGACTGTGTAGGCTATTTGCTTTTATTCAGTGTGTCCTCTGCAGCTCTGGTCACAATCATGCTGAGGCAATTACCAAGCATGCTGGCATGTATAGCAGCTCATGTGCTAACTCTTCCTTTCCTGCCACACGTGTCATCCTGCGATGAGAGGGAGATAGATCATCCTCCACAGGATGTGCTGACTCCAGAGAAAAGTTAGTTCACTACTCTGGCATATTACCCACCTTCCCCTGTGATTCGTCTCTTTCTCCAAACTTCCTAACATCACCTAAAACCCTAGGAGGTTTCTGAAAGGATTCCCAGTCAAGCTGACAAACTACTGTGTTCTGGCTTGTGATCATAATTGTGTGTGTGTGTTTTGCCCTGCTGATACCACAGTGGCTAATCCTTTCCTTTACTCCTATTTTCTTTCTCCTTGTGACCTCTATTTCTCAGCTTTTTCTCACCTATTCTTTCACACTTCATTGAAACATTCTGCCTTCTCCCTTGCTTCTCCCCTTCTCTACTTCCACCTTTGACTTTTTTTAGGACTAAATAGTACAAAATACAGTTCTTTGTTTTTCACTGTTGCCACGGTTGATTTCTTTATATGCCAGGGAATGAGGTGGTGGATATGGAGAGGGAGAAGGGGGGTCAATGTGATATTGCCTTATTTCTAGGGTTGTAGTGGAATAACTCTTTATTCAATAACATAACAGACTGGGACTAGGATCAAGTAGTATGGTGGACAGTTTCACTATCTTCCAGCTTCTGTCAGTTTTTAACACTGTAAAAACACTGTTGTGAAGCCAAAGGCTCAAAGTAATACAATAGTTACCTAATTAGTAACAGATATCCACCTACACACAGCAACAAAGAACTTCCCCTGCTGCTAAAATGCATTAGGTCCATAAACAGAAGAAGTTATACAATGTAAATATTCTGACTGGCTGTTATTGAAAAAGTAGGTGTAATTCCATAAACAGCTTAAATATCAAAACTTCAGGTTACACTTTAATCTTGTCAGTCCTTAAATTTTTTTGCCCCTGAATCAGCTCTGGCCTCCCTGTTGGAATGACTTTTTGCCAGACTGCCAATCACAGGATGTCAGACGATGCAAACAATGACTCACATACAGTAAGGAATTTTAGGGCCAAGTTCTGTTGTTACTTTTCCTCTTCACTATGTCTTTTCTTTCTTATTTGAAGTCGTCAATGTCAAGTGTGTAGCAAACACTGCTGACTTTTTAACTTGTAGATCTTAAAATGTGTCACCTTGTTTAACCGCGTAGTTGAGTCATGGCAACTGGACGTTTCCCTACTCATCCATGTATCTTTTTCAGCTGAGATTTAAAGAAGCAATTTCAACTTCCAGATAACCTCCCTTAAATGGCTAAGAATCATCACTTATCTTAGGAAACCTAAGCATTATAAATATGCATACATAGGATGTTTATGGTGTGTTTTACATATGTTTTACATATGATTACTGTTACACCAACAAAGATGCCATCAAGAAAAAAAAATCAGCAACAAGGAGCTGTTTTCAGATTTGAGCAAACAAAACAGGAATATTGCTTTGGTCAAAGCAGCCACACTATCACAACCTCTCTGCTTGGGTTATTTTTACTCCTAAGGCAGACAAATACAGCAATTACTCATGTTTAGCTGAGCCACCGCCGCACCATAACTGCTAAATCCTGCTCATTAAGTCCAAAGAGGTAAAAAAGAAGGAATAATTCTGCTTTGACTCAAGAAGACTTTATTTTTAGATGAGAATTCTAATCTTGTTTAATCACAGCTTTGATGGGTTAGCAGCTCTAATGCCTCTACTCTACTGACACACCCACACATGATCTAAAAATGAGGAGATCCCTCAGTTTATCTTGTGTGAAATTGTGTGATGGTCTATCAATCTGTTATTTCACAATACTAGTGGGCATGTTTATTCCCCCTAGCAAAATTCACCAGGAGCACATGAGAAACACTCACAGAGAAAGAGACTGTGGTGGTGTCTGCCTGTGGCAAGCGTGTAGCTGTCTCTGTCTGGGTAGTTAGAGCTAAGATTGCCAATAAATAGTTGCCGGTGGCCTTCAGCATCACCAGCGGGGAGAGATTTGTGTCCTCGTGCCTGATTGGTCCAAGCCTGAGGAAGAGAACAAACCATCTTGTTAATCAGGGAACAGTGTGGGGACCCAATGTGTGTTTATGAGCCACTCGCACTCTGTGCTGGTGGCACATTGTCAAAATACTGTGTGTGAGACAGAGAGAGAGAGAGAGAGAGAGAGAGAGGCGGAAGGAGAGGGACAGAGAAAGTCAGTGCTGTGGGTGTGCAATATTATATCAGGTGATTGAGACAGCAGCAGTGCAGAGCTAAGCCAGTAGATGACAGATGACTGAGTTGCTGTGCAGGAGCAGCCATGGCTCACATACACACACACACACATGTGCACAAATCCTTGCTGCCAAAGTTGTCACATTACAATCCAACTGTGCTTACATTCTTCCTAGCACCAATTTTCACCTTTAGGGCTGCCAAAGAAAGTCTAGTGTCTAGTATCATCACGCTGTCTTCTGTCTATTAGCGACTTCAAATCTCAAATGTGCTAAATTCTCATTTTTCCAGTTGTTTCTTTTTAGTAATATTCAAGCAGATAATGTTTTCAGATTAAAATGATTTAAGTTATTTTATATTTCATTTATATATAATTTTTTTCTATGGCCATAACAGAGAGATGCTCTTTTCCCAGCTGTAACTTTGCCTCATGGTGCAGTATGCTGGTTTTGCATTTATTACAAAGCATTCATCCAGAGCATGTAAGGTGAAGTAAATTGCTAACTTATGGAGAACAATATGAGTGAGAGTGAGATGATGACTACACCAGATCATGGGATTTACATTTATAACCTGATTTCTGTCTCTCCACTCTAATCTCACACAGTGTTTACTCACACAAGGACAAACAGAAGAATGCATGGTGCATCTGCGTAGCTTTTGTACTGGGTCTTTACAGTCACCTCACAGCAACAATGACTAGGGTTCGATTCCACGAGTTGGCCGGGTGCCTTTCGGTGTGAAGTTTGCATGTCCCCCCTTATGTCTTCATGGTTTCTCTCCAGGTAGTCTGGCTTCCTCCTACAGTCCAAAGACATGCAGTTAGGTTAACTGGTGACTCTGAATTGCCCTTAGGTGTGAATGTGAGTGTGAATGGTTGTCTCTGAATGTCAGCAGTGATAGACTTGCAACCTGTTCAGGGTGTACAAAGACAGCTGGGATTGGCTCCAGCAACCCTTGAGACAAGCAGTTAAGATAATAGATGGATTCTGTACATTTCCAACGTGATCAATCTAGTGGTCCACCTACTGTAGTAGAAACTGTATTTTATGGACGTGTATTGATTGGCCAAATCCATGGTTCAGTTCAAACCTTGATTTAGTTCATACCTTAGGTTTTGTTTGTTTTTTTGTTTGCTTTTTAGGGTAGTGGTCTTTTAAAACATGGATGACCTACTCTCTGTACTTTCCGGACCACTAACGCACGTCACAGTGTTACTTTTTTAGCATAAAGCCTCTGCACCAAGGTTATTGATAGGACCGATATACAGTATGTTCTGTTCTCTTCTGCCTCACAGACCTTTGTGGACATCTGTGTTACGGGTTTGGCCTTTGATTCACAACCGTTACACCCCTAGAAGCTATCGTAATTTTGGTTAACAAGAATTGTAGGATTACAACTGGTTCCTGACAAAAAACTAATACCATAACCACAGGCAACAATGATTGATCTAACTGTTGTTAGATGATGACAGTAAGAAATGCTGTTCACCGTACAATGGTGTGAAAATGATTTACCACTCTTCCACAATCAATGCAACAGAGAAGTGGATTACTGAGGTCTGGTATAGGCTCAACTCTATACCCACATATTTATTTTTTCATTTTCAAGCATGTGACACTGACTCAAGTGTTTGAAACACTTTATCTGATACATTTTCCTCTGAAGCCTCAAAAGGTTTTATCGTTTTTTCACTTAGGAATAATACGCCCCAGGACCTATGTATAAACAAGGTGTCCTTCGCAACTCCTTTTTTTTATTTCACAGAACAAACCTCACCTTGTAGTCACCTTGGCAAGAAATTGTTAGAAATACATACTTGCACACTTATAAAAGTATGCTGTTGTTTATATTTCACATATTTTAACACATTTGTTACACTGGAAAGTTCAAGACTGAAGACTGAATGCCATCTTTATCATGTATAAACTACAAAATTACACTGTGCGCATCAGAGTCTCTGGCTCTGTTCAGAAATGCTATAATAACTGATCACTGCAGTATTGCAGAAGATCTGTGGACAATGCCTGGTTCAGAACAAGACTTAAAAAAATGCATAACTTCACTGTTGATAGATGATAGAAGACTCTATTGTTTGTTAATACCACAAAACCAACACAGTCAACAAAATAACAATTCCTCATATAGATGTTATGATGCATTTTATGATAGTAAGGCTTGTAAATTAGGTGAACTATGTTAATTAAGCCCAATTTTTCTTCTTTTTCACTCGTCTTTTTATTTCACCCACCCCAGCTTGTTGTGCTCTTTGTGTTTTCCTTTCCTTCCTTCAGCTCCACCACCCATTTTATCCTGGAGGTAGCCCCAGGGCTGTCAGGTGTGCGTGTGTGTGCATGCGGGCTTGTATGTGTCTGTGTGTGTACCTGTGCATTTCCAAGTGAGCAACTTTCTCACCAGAATATTTACAGAAAGTGTGCACTGAATCCACATTATACTATAAAGTTTGTGGGGTTTGTTCCGCTCAAATGTGTCTACACCTTTGTTGCATTGTTCTCTCTCTGTCCATGAATCATGTTTGTGCTTCACTGGACATTTGAATTGTCCCCATTGGGTGCATACTTCTAAAACAATCTCTCAAACTCCAGTAGTTTGGATGTAGAGTTTGTATTTGGCATCCAGACATGCTGACTGGGTTGTTGCATTCAGAAGTTCTCCTCCACAGATTATAAATGGCACATTTTACTTAAACTCACCTTTCTGATGATTTGCACACTACATACTGGACAGTTCATCCTTGAAACTGAAAATGTTCTACTACTACTCTTCCTACTGTGACATATGTTTTAATATGTCACGGAACTAAAATTAAATTCAACTCTGGAGAAAACATACAAACCATCCTCACACACACAAATTACACAGTTATCTGAGTTTTGCATCACGTAACTGTGAAAACAATTTCCCCCCATCTATATTCCCAGTCTGACATACTGAGCAGTCAGCCATTGGGTCAGAGTCTTAGAAGGTAAAGGTGATGTGCTGTATTTAAATGAATGAAATATTAATAAAGTCAGCCAATTAAAATACGGGCAGCTGTAGTGTCCTAGGAATCCAGAGCAGGTATTAGTGCAGTGCTAATAAGATGATTTTCATCAACCACAGCCAGAAAATGCAGGTAACAGCACACATAGCCTCAGAGACCCAGGGAGGGTGGGCGGCCCGTTGGGGTCTAAAATCTGATTTATGGCTCTACCTTAAGGGTGGAGGAGGGCTGGGTGGTGAGAAGAGTGTCAGTCAGGTGGGAGGATTAAAGATAGACAAAAGCAGGATGATGAAGTGCGTGTTGCATGAATTGCAGACCTACTTGTGTGTGTTAGTACGTGTGAGCGAGTGACTGAAAATTGCTTTTTTCAACCTCTAAGTAGATTCATCTCATCTATCCTGTGACTGCATTACAATGCTAAGAAACATTGATTACCTTTTCTTTCTTTCTCTTTCTTTCACTCCACCTTTCTACCTACCTGTCTCAATGCAGCTCAGCGTAATTCATCAGGGAAATGGAACCTATGAATTTTGTAGATTGATTGGCGACATATATACACACAGAGAAACAAACATACACACAAACCAAAAGAAGTTTTACATTCACGTGCCAAACATGAAGATCAGTTGTTAAATTATATAATAAGTATATAAAGTAGGGTGGGCTGGTAGTTTAGGACACCATCTTTCCACAAATACAAAAACAGTAACAATGGTTAAAAATATTTTTTTTCAAATGGAGAACACCTTAGTTTGGTTTGCTCTAATTTTAACACGTGTGCTACTGTAACTCATTGACTCATTGTTACTAAAGTACACACAGCTCATCTTATTACGATCCTCTTTCTACCCACAGTCTATCTTTCTCTTCTCGTTCATGTTTAGCTGCAGTCTTGCTATTCTTAGTACGGGGATGCAAAGTTCTCTATTACAATCCAATAGATACTGGTGTCTACTTTTGTTGGCCCCAGTGTGTATGTGTCACATGTTGTACTAAGCTACCTTAATCCAGCTGCATCTCACTCGCCTTGTGTGACTTAACTAGGCGAATGTCTGTCTGTGCGGATGTTTCTATGTATTTGTAAGTTTGTGCATTTACTGAAAGTCTATGTATATGTGTATGATTGTGTGTGTGTGTGTGTCTTTTATCTATAGTTACATGTGTTTATGTGTGCCTGCTCATACGTTGGCAACAAGTTTCCTGGTTTTCTGCATAAATTCATCATTAAATGTGATTTGATCGTCACCAAAGTCACAAATATTAACCAACACAACATTTCTAAGCTGATGAAACACATTCATGGTCTTTCACGTTTATTGAACACATTTTAATAGCTAAACCATCTTTGGCAGCAATAACCTCACAATAGCACTTCCTTCCTGTGAATCAACATCCACGAGGAATTCTGGACATGGATTTGTGTCTTTGAAGTTATTCTGTAGTAGATTCCTCCTCCTATTCAATTTAATTTATTTTGTTTTATTTATATAGCACCAAATGACATCTCAAGGCACTTCACATATTAAGGCCAAAACATTACATTATTTAGAGAGAGGCCCAACAAATCCCCCATGAGCAAGCACTGGGAAAGGCTCAGGGTGGCAAGGCCATCTGCCTTGACCGGTTGGGGTGAGTGAAAAGTATAGAGATAAAAGAAGAGAAGATGAGAAAATAACAGCAGAGCAACAACAATGATGTATAACGCATGAAGCTATATAGCTGAAACTGTTCTGTAGAGAAGAATGGTCCAAGGTTCCTCCTGAATACGTATATGTATATATATGTTCTCAATTAACGCATAAGACAAGTCGCAATTGTCAAAAGAAAAGTCCCAAGAATTTTCACCTTTCACAACAGTTTCAACAAAACCTGGAAAATTATAACCTTTGTATCAGACAGGTCACGGCAGAGCTGCTGTACTGGGTTGCAATATATTGAAAAGGTGTACCAAATAAAGTGGCCAGTGACCGTGTATACACACATATCAACACGCACACATACACACGCAGTGGTATTCACACCGTAATCAGCTCAGCAGCTATTATTAATGAGAGAGAATCGGGTCATTAATATTTAAGCAGTGTCATTGGGGCCACAGCCACGAGAGTGTATGCATGGTGTGTGTGTGTGTGTGTGTGTGTGTGTGTGTGTGTACACATATCGAAGAGGGGCAGAGGGACTATAAGGCAATTTCCTCAGGCAGCGTAGTGAGACCTACTCCATTACAATAGGATAGACAGAGATGGAGACATATTATTCCCTTAAACAGAGAGAGGAAAGAAGATACAAACAGAAATCTAGTCCTCCTCTCCTATCTAATGTGTGTGGGTCTGCACCACCAGCATGAACTGTTCTGCACTGTTGAAGATTGTGACTCTTGGTCTGCGTCTAGTTATCCACACTGGGCAACTTTGGTAACACACCACACAGACATGAACACAAATAAATACTGATCCATACACACAAACCTTTTCCACTATCCGCAGACCAACATGATGAGGTCTAGGGTGAAGGGGTGTGAATTGCTGTACTAACTGTAATGAATGCGTCTCTCTCTCCTTTTCTCTTTCTTTCTGTCTCTCTCTCTCTCTCATCCCCACAGTCTCTTTCTGTGTGTAGGATTAGAGGGTATTACTTGCTCTGCAGAGCGAGGAGAATGAGACAGGTCTTTATGCCAGCTCCTAAATTGGGGGAGCAGGGAAAATATTCCTTTATAATAACCTCTCTTTATTAAATTTAGCTGGATGACACACAACAGCCTGTTGAGTTCCTCCTGACCCAGTCGTCTGTAGAGCTGCCAGTCGTTGTCCCTAGATAATGCAAAGTTTTTCTGATTGAGTCATGGTTAACATATTGATTTAAGGACAATGGTGAATCCTATAATATGGGAGGCTTACTGCTACAAATAGGGTTAGTTAAAATTAAATATTTTGTCCAAACATAAAGCTAATAATAGTTTCCTAGTTTATTAACAGGATCAGATTCTTATATTTTGGTAATTGCTGTGTTATTTTATATTTACTGAATAGTTAAGTGGAAACAGCTACAGGTTCCAGTATGTTTTATCCACTACATATTTGCATTTTAAGTTTTCTTTATAAACGTAGGTGCTTGGCAGCAATATTACAGTAGAATGTTACATTAACTTTATAACCTTTTTGTCTTTGTTTCTGAGGCAAATTTTCTCCATGTGTTTGATATGGTGAATGGCTGAATGAACAGTAAGTATTGGGCCTCAAAGATTGTTTCTGTGGTGAAGTCGTTTGTGTGAATAAGAGCTGTTACAGATTATATGTAATGTTTCTGTCACTTATCTTCACACAGCTCTCCTGAAGTTTTAATGTTCACACTGTTTCTTTGACTTCTTATCAAAGAATCTGATTACTTTGGATGCATTTGCTCATCCTCTGTACTAATGATTAAACAGGGAGATATTTTAATCCCCATCCAAGTCTTGGAAGTTCTTCAACTGCAAGTCGCCTTACATTGTCGGTGCCAGTGGTTCCCAAACCACCTGTTAAGTCCAGTTTTGGAAACAGGAATTTCAGCCTGTGAGAACAAGAGCTAGATATATTAGGCTCCTGCGAAATTTAGATTTGAGTTTTTTCCATTCTTCCATGCCAAATGTCTGCCCATCTTATACTGTGCATGCTGTTAGGTATTTTTTTAATACACAGTATTAACCATAATCATGATTTTATTACTAGCATCAAATATGTATCCAGCAGTCAGTGATGCTATTAGTCGTGTCATTGTCTGACAAATGAAAAAATCAAAAAACAAAGATTTTACTGCATGTTTTTCCTCTGGTCGTTTTATTTGGCTTTACACTAGTGCATTGGATTTATACTACTGTCGGGGGTCCAATACTCTAGTTTGGGAACTGTTGGTCCACGCAAGGAGACTTATTTCCAGATGAGATCCAGCAGACCTATCCTAAACCTAAAGCCATATTTAGTAGTGGGCAGCATGTTTTCAATCAGCCGTGCATAGTTGTCTCTCTTTGGTGACCCTGTAAAATACACAGAGAGCATTTTAGACTAATGTAGCATGTTGCTTTTACTTCGGTTAATAATACATATGCCATTGGTAAGTTTAAAAACAGAGTGCTGATGGTTGTTTCCTTATTGGCCATCTGCCTGTGTGTACAGTGATTTGATTACCTGGGATCTTCATTAAAGATAGAGAGACAGGGGAGGCTGTCCTGGTAGCTCCCTGCTTGAGTATAGAGTTACCTTTGCGCAGAAGAGGCTGCATTGATCAGCCATATGCCTGGGATGCTGAAGAGGTTGTAGCTTCACCATGTGCAATCACGATTGCCACTGAGGGATTATGAGATAGGGAAGTTGGACACACACAGGCACACTCTATGTACAGATAGAGCCTGCTTTCCCCTAGTACATCTCTGCACGACAATCCTATTTGCCTTGGTTACCGAAAAGCAGTATACATAATAATGTGGACATCAATGTGGGAAGTCTTTTCCAGTTTTCTAGGAAAGTATGCATGTTGATGGACAGAATGCACACAGAATGACCAGCACATGGCTTCATACTAAAGCAGATACATGCTGCACTGATGGTTGCCAAGGACCTGAGGATGGACTTGTTTTTGTGATTTCATGTTTTGAAGTTTCTTCACAGCTTGACTTTAAACCTGTTCTTATCCTGTTTTTCTCCCCTGTTGTCACTCCTTCTGCACAGATTCTGCACAGATACTGCTTTGGTGTTTGTGTGACAGACGTGCACAGTGTTCTGTCCAGTGGAGCTAGTCAGAGGTGTGATATTTACATGAACATACCTCAGGTCTGTCAGCATTATCCGCCAATAAAAAGCTGATTATGTTTTTGATTACATTTTATCGTCCCTGTCAGCACTGCTCCCTGCATGGAGCCAGCTTTGTAAGGATGTTGAATGGTTCTTTTAATTGTTTCTAATTGATAACTGCTCTGAAAGACTTTGTTATGAAACACCGCCAATTTAGTAACACCCATACACTGCCGTGCCTTGTTAATTCTCTTCCGTCTGGCTCAAGCACTGTGCAATTGAAAGAACTGTCTGTACATTTGTGGGCCGACTAGGCAGTGATATTGCTTGGTGTACGAGCATGCCAGTTTCTAAATTCCAAAATATTTATTTTTATTCACCTCTTTGTGTCCAAGTTCTTGGTGTATTCTTAATGCCTTAATTGTTTAAAGTATTGCCATGTACTCTCTGCTCATTTGCTACTCTGTTTAAGTAGCTGATTTAGAGATGCTGTATAACTATGTTAGAGCCTGGCTTATGTGTTTATCATTATCATTTATGATGAGGTGATATTGGATGATAAATCCTCATACTACTGCCCTGTGGCAGGCATATTTGGGCTCTGCTCTACTTGAAGAAAACATTTGCATACATATTGTCTCACACCTTCAGATAGACTTTCTCCTTCTATCAGCCACTCTTACGCCATATACTTTCAAAAACACTTTCAAAGGTACATTTAATGAATAAAAGAGGAAATGAAGGAAGCTGGAGATGACAGGAATGAATAGAGTGAAGAATATTTGAAGAAAAACTAGGGTTGTTGTTTAACAGGCCTAGACACAGACGGACACCTGTAACCTGTTTGGTTGTTTGGTCTTTATATAGGACGTTCACACAGGTGAGCTGTTATATTGGTTTTGGTTTCATGTGTCTGTTTCTGCCTTTTTTGCCTGTAGAACAAGTATTTACTGGTCTTCCTGATGTTGCCTTGTCAAATCACTGAGGTGTCACTATATCTCTTATGAAATTTGATAAGTAATACTACATGAAAAGTTTGAAAAGGAAAGATGGAAGTAGAGAGATATAGATACTCGCAAAGAGAAGTAAAAATAGTGCTTAGACTAAAATATGTATTATATGTATTAGATGTATTAGATGCGACTGCTGACAGTTCTGTTTCACTGCTTGTTGGCAGTTTGAAACATTTGCACGCTGCTCAAACATACTGCATTTCAGCATGTCATGAGTCCCTTTTTGTGTGTTAATAGTCTGTTTGGTATATCAGTTGCCAGTTATAGGAAGCTTTTATAAATCAGTTGCTTTCACAAGCTGCCAAAGGTGCTAAATAATAAAAAAAATTATGCTTTATATAGATATGTCTAAATTATATTTTTTTCAAAAACCTACCATACTTAGCATGCAACATTCTCTTATTGTAAGAATGAAGATTGTATTATTAGTAATGTTGAAATCGCCATGAGATTTTCAATTGGCTTTCAGGGATTTCATTTCAGTTCTGTGGTCAGGATTTTTGATGAAAAATTCCACTCCACAGTTCAGTAATAATATATATAGGCTTTTATGATTTTACATTTATACATCACCACAATGGATTTGAAATAAAACAATCAAGATGTGATTGAAGTGTAGATTTCAGCCTCATTTTAAGAGGTTTCACAAAAATATGACATTTACTATTTGGGAATTGCAGCCATTTTAAGTAAGTGTTTGGGCAATCGACTGACGTTAATTGATCGGGTGTTGTACATTCCCTTGGCTGCTGTATGACTGCAGCTACCTACCTTTTCAAAAACTTTAATGTGTATTTAAAAAAAGTGTCTGAGTGTAAAATATGTACACAATACAGTCCAACATTATGTCTAAGCATTTCTTATTCCACCTTCCCTTTTAACACCTTATTGTTTATCTATTCCCCCTAATCTTTCCTTTCTTTCTCTCCTCTTC
This sequence comes from Helostoma temminkii, assembly GCA_900302695.1. Lineage (NCBI taxonomy): Eukaryota > Metazoa > Chordata > Actinopteri > Anabantiformes > Helostomatidae > Helostoma > Helostoma temminkii. Next base: position 10,913 of record OMLM01000151.1, on the reverse strand, counting down.
TCCTCCTCCTCCTACATCGTCTCTTTTACTCTTTTTGTCCTCATAGTGCTGTTTAGGAATTGCAGCCATTTTAAGCAGAGTACCTCTATTTTCAGTGGCTTAAAAGTGTTTGGGCAATTGACTGCCAAGAAGTTAATTTACCAGGTGTGGTCCATTCCATTGTTGCTTCAAGACAAATGAAGCAGATAAACAGACTGAAGTGGTTATCAGATATTGAGTTGGAATTAGGCCAACTTAGTATCTGTGACTGGAGATATCTACATAAAATCTAATGAGATCTCAATGCAAATGAAGAAGGCCATAATTAGGCAGAAAATGCAATATAAAAAAGACAAAGACAAGCAAAACTTTAGGTGTGGCTATGTCAACAGATTGGTACTTAAAAAGAAAGAAAGCACTGGTGAGCTCAACATCATGGAAAGGCCTGAAAGACCACGGTCTGCAATCAATATACACCTTCATGAATGCAATGGAGGGCTTACCAAAAGGTGCAAAACACTGGCAAGATTCAAGAACAGGAAAGCCAGATTAGATTTTGCTTGAAACTTGAAATAAAAATCCTTCCCATGTTCTGGAATCAGATTCTTTGTACAGATGAAACCAAGATTAACTTGTAACAGAATGATGGCAAGAGGAAAGTATGGTAAAGAAAAAGAAACAGTCCATGTTTGACACATACTGTGTGCACACACAAACACAAACACACAAACATGCAGGTCCTCATCCAGTAAAAAACAAGTTACAACTTACAGCTTCAAACTAGACCCAGCGTTAGGTCACAGACAATCAGAATCAGTTTATCTTTGAGCTCCAGTCTTGTGCCCGTGGTACACTGTGTGCACACACATAAATACACACTAAAATCTGCCTGATTTGCAGATGGGGACCCAATAATGGCAGACACAGAGCCAAGCACTGGGCAGAAGCTGAGGACAATTATTTGACAGCCTATATCACTTCTCCCCTATATGATGTGATATAGGGGAAAAATCCAGATAAGACTGTTCTGGGACTGGATTCTATCAAACCAGAAAATGTGAAAAAAAAAAA
>OMLM01000149.1:7136-38348 GCA_900302695.1 Helostoma temminkii | reverse complement strand
GCCTCCCTGGAGGTTCCTGACCTGCATTTTGGGAACCACTGGTTCAGAGCGATCCTGATTTTAATGGAAGTTTGAATACAAAATAAACATTTGATTAGCAGAGCAGACAGCCATCAAACTAATTATTCTACTGTTTCTGTGTTTCCAAATTATGTTTAATAATTTTTCTCTTCCTGCCACCTCTACAACTGTGTTTGTGGTTATGTAGTTTTTGTTGTTAGCTTATTGCTGAAATGCCAGAGGTGACCATTATTTCCTATTATTTTCTCTGCATATAATGTTGTTTTATGCTGGTCTGGCTGATTGCCAAAGCTGGTTCTAATACTCTATCATTTTGAGATACAGTGGTGTGTTTTTTCCACTAGCTGTAACACTTCAGATCCAAAATGATTTAATTTGCACATTCTTGTAGTCTTGCAACCAGTTGTTCCAGGCTAACTTGTTCTGTTGTTTTTCAGGCTGGTGCACTACCCAATCAGATATAGAAAATTAAAAGCATCTTTGGTTTAATGTGAGTGCTAAGGCATTTGTTTGTTCAGTTATAGAACGATAATAACATTAAAGAGCCCATATTATACCCCTTCCGAGGGTTAAAACAGGTTCATGACGTCCCCAGAGTATGTCTATAAATTTTCATGCTGAAATTAGTTACCTAATGGTACTTAACGCGGGTCTCTGGAACGACTGGGTTACAGTGAAGCGTCATAAGGATGGGATACAGAGTCTCTCTCCAAACTACCATGAACACACCATGTCTCCAGAACATCCTGACAGGACATGTCCTGCTGTGAAACTAGCTGACAATGTCCTGCTTCAATGTCTGCGCACAAGCACATACACACAGTTGGTTTGATGCTTTTGTGACATAAAACCCTTTAAAATGGTAACACTTATGGTTTCAAACTTTCAACTAGACCCAGGTTTAAGGCACAGTCAGTCAGAGTCAGTTCATCTTTGAGTCTATCTTTTGAGCAGCGTCCCTACAAGTCCTCACTTTGAAAGGAAAGTGTCTCTGCCACTGTGAGGACTGGTCTACCAAAAACCAAATAAATCTACTGTTTCTTCACATTCTGTGAGGATATGAGTAACAACTGAGCCTTCTGTGTTCATCCATACATTCAGCAAGTCAAGGTTTGTCAGTTGCGTGTTGCTGCAACCGTTTATATGGCTGACACTTGAAAAGACAATATTAGGAGCAGAACCTCTGTTTGGTTTACACAAAACTACAAAATGCAAGAAACTGAAGAAGTGAATGCACTTATATCTTACTTACTTACATACACTGGAAAGTCATACATGTACATGTATGTTCTCTCCCTGCCACCTCCACATCTGTGAAAATGTACAACCACGACAAGAAGGTGGAATTTGCATAATGTTGGCTCTTTTAAGATAAAATGGTCCATAAGCACTTCATGGCTTACCTCTCCCAAGCCAATCTACTAATGCACTTTTATACTTCTGTCAGTTATCCAACATGCAGAGTTTGCAATACAGTTGCAGTATTAATGACCTCTGGGATTAAGCCCAGTAAAGATCAGCCACTTGCCGATCAAAGTGAGATACAGGAAGCTGTCTTAGCTAGAATGAAATGAGTTAGATCATCTGTCAAACCAATCACCAACTCGCACTTGTTTGTTTTCTTCTTGTTTTGTTTAATAGATAGTTAGTACATACTTATACTTACATACATACTGCCCATATTACTTGGTTTAATGTGGTATTGGCATCATATTTGCTGAGATTTTTTTTTTCTCTAAAAAATTAAGATCACTGAGAGTTTTATGTTGAATAAAATAATTAAAGGTTAATTTAAAATACAGTACAGCTGTCTCCAAATATAAAAACGTAAGTTTGAGTCTCAATATTCTCTTAATAATAACAGTCTTCGACGGCTAAACGATAAGCTTTGAAGTAACAGTACAACATCAAGTCAGTGAGTGCATATCCATTACTTTCTTCTGTATGAACTCTACTATACATTACACTGTCTGTCTCATCCCAACTCTGGAGGTTAATGTCATATGTTATGACCACATGAGTGCAAATTGCCTTCAGCACAGGCTCATTATAAGTGACACTTAGTGAAATGTGTGAGTTTTTATTTATCTAGCTGACACTTTTTTTTTAGCTCCTCCAACATAATAGTGTATGCCCAGTATATCATCTAATTAGCCAAGGTGCTGTTTCGTTATCTTCATTCAAATCTGGTAATGGTAGTAATAATAATGAAACACGTTCTGTGGGTCTCGGTCAGTTTTGGTTTCTTTATAATGGGGATGGTTATAGAGTTGATGCATATTGGCCCTGCCTGTTTCTCTTTGTTTGCTAATGGCCACAGAAGTACAGTCTGTTATCTAAAGCTTAATGGTGTCGGCTTTTTCAAATTGATCAGTTGTTGTTGTTTAAAGGTTTGCGTTGTGCAGGATGTAGCTGCAGTTTTCTGTTGAGAGATACAAAACTTGATTTGTGTTTGCTGGTGCTGCCTTTGACGTGTCTGTGCTGATTAGGAGTGTGTGAGTATTTAGGATAGTCAAGAAACATATTCTCTAAATCTTTCAAAGCAGACAGACTGGTCACCGGTGTGTTATATATTATACAAGTACAAAGAGTTCTGACTATATAGGCTGTTCTGTACTAGTAGTAATAATAATGTCTGCATTTTAATAAACCTGTATGCTCTTCAACTGCTGTTTTTCTAGTAAATGAAGTAATCTGTGTTTGATTGTATAAAATCAGGGATTACTGGCCCTAATCCAAGTCTCAAAATTATACTAAGAGTCAGCGCCGTCTATTTATTAATGTAAAGCTGAGATTACATTTTCCTTATCTCTTCCCTGCAGTGGTTTGACTTCACAGTGCTGTTTTTCCACACTTCTGACATATCCGTGGTGAAATGCCATAAAGTTTGGGCCGACTGAAAATATTAATCCAAGGCTTTGAAAAATTAAGAAGCCTTAAATGGCACACTCAAAATTTCACACTAACCTTGTCTTTGACCTTGAAATTTACAGTCTGACTTTTTTGTTTTGGTGATGGTGTTGTCAATCACATGTGAAATCAAACATGAAAGCAGAGGAGACTGAGTCAGAGTTCAGCTGCTGAGGATGACCTTTCCTCTCTTTTTGTCTCCACAGATCGAGAAGACCAGTCCATTCTTTGCACGTGAGTTTCTTCATGCTGTAGCATCTTATATCTTAAACCCTATATATGAATGACATGTCATGGTGCAGTATGTTTTTCTGTTAGATATTTCTGTCTAAATTGAATAAAATTTAAAGTGACACAAGTTCAGAAGGGCAGTGAAAGTAAGCCCTGACACTTAACAGTTATTTAAAATTGTATATCTTAGTGATACTGTCCAGATTGTCACTACTTGACAGAAAAGTGAGAATTGTGGTGTCTGATGAAATGCTTGGCATTTCTGCTGCACAGCACTATGGTGTCGTTTCAGTGACAAGTGTCTAGAGATGACAGGAATGTGGTCAAGGAAAATGTCAGAGAGGGTATCGAGACACAAGCTTTTTTCTTCATGAAGGGTCAATGGTCAGGTGTTCATGTCAAAAAACATAGAAGACCTTATAAAAAAATACAATACAAAATGACTACAAATAAAAGGTTGAAACACAATGTGGAGCAGTCTTTTAAAATAAAACTATCGAACTAACTAGAATTATTTCAAGCTAAATCCTAACATTGACATTGTTTACTTACTTTACATTGTTAAAATATGTATTGTACGTTCCAAAGATATAAAGGCCTCTGGCAAAGAAATACTAAGTAATTTGAAACACATAATATGGACAAGCTAATAAAATGTGGAATGAAGTTTAAATGTCTTTTGAACTTGGACTTGAAGAATCTCACACCCAGCAGTCCAAGGACAACAACCTACACTAGCAAACACTAGCTGTGTCTGTAATCCCTCCCTATTCACGCATTCACTACTCTGTGTGTAACGTCCACTCAGTAGTCCACTCACTAGTGAGCAGCAAATTAAGATTTCAGACACTCAATAATCAGCATCATATTGTGTGATCATGGATAAAGCTTGGAGCAGCGCAACAGTAATTTTCTTATGTTTACAATGGGGAGCAGTGCATTGTGGGATACTTTCAGTGCACTATAATGGGTACGAGAATCCTCACTCAACATTCAGATTACGAAATGGCGAACACACCATATAGTGAGTAGGGAGTGATTTTGGACACAGCCACTGAGACAGTCCCTCCATGATTACTGTGTGTGCACAGTAGCCAATGAGACTGACAGCACTTACACAGCTCTCTCCCTGAAACCAAAACAATATTTTGTGCATACTTGGTTTATGCAAATTTGCACTTACTGTAAAACCTCAGGTATGCTCCAAATCTAAACTGCTTCCCTCAGTGTTTTGCATGGCTTAGAGGACTTGAGAAAGTCTCTTTTTTGTTTGTCTGACAGAGCAGTATGAACATCCACACAACCACAACCACAAGCCTAAACACTTAAAAAATATATTGCAGAGAAAGACATGCATCATGTGCACCAATTGGGGTTATATTTGTTTTTCTTTTTTTTTCTTTTTTTTCTTTTTTTGAAGTGGACAAAAGCAGAGCCGGTGTTCTGTCTTCACCCACAAACACCTGCAAATCTGTAGAGCTATTGGCATGACAGTGCAACTTAGATTTATTGATCCATGTTGTAGCTGCTTGTAAATGGTTTATTCTGAACTGTTTCCTACTTCACTGCTCTGAGGATGCCGTTTTTCTGTGCAATGTCTTTTTTGTTTTGTAGAGGTGAGTCAGGAGCTGGCAAGACAGAAAACACAAAAAAGGTCATTCAGTACCTCGCACATGTTGCCTCCTCCCACAAAGGAAGAAAAGATCACAACATTCCTGTGAGTATTGTCCATTATGCTATAGTAAGCTCACAATAGCATAACAAAAGATCCCAGAATGTGCTGAAATATTTCTGTTAAAGTTGGATTTACATGAAAAATGAATTACTATTACTATGCCCCTACTGTAAACCTCCTTAAAGGGGCAGTTCATCCTAAGATTTTAAATCCGTATTACCACAAATATCCAGTTACCTTCCCTTTTATGGTTGCCACCACATATGTACTAGTCTCCAGAATCAGGTCTATTATATCAAGATTTGGGATTCATCTGAACAAAGGTTTTATCTTAACTGACAAAGTCAACTAAATTTTAACAGTTAATAGTTACGCCCTTTAAGACCTGGTTATTGTTCTGATGCTCTAGAAAAATACATCAGAGCAAGAATCATTAGGAATAATGATTTACCAGGGTTATGGAAAACACAAGTTGCTGACATTTATTAATAATATCTATAACTATATATGCAATATCTGTAGCAGATTACACGTTCACCGGATCAGTGTGCACACAATCTAACAATTAGCTTCTTTTTTTTTATCTGTAACCAACAGCCAGAATCACCTAAACCAGTGAAGCTACAGGCAAGTCTTTATGCTTTCTTCTACATAATGTTCATATGCATGCTACACTAACATGTTCCTTTCAATTGAACAATAACCTGGGATCATAATACTGTGTATATATATGTATATCAGGAGCTTACTGAGGCTTCATCACATAGTCTCAATGACTCCAAACATCAGATTTAACTATTTAGGTAAAATTGCTGAGCAGTAAAAACAGAATTCTTAGCATGTACTTTTGTCTCTTTGTCTCAGGCACAAAATGCTGTTGTAAGTACATTTTAAAACCAGCATGATGATTCAGAATGTCATTATTGTGTATTGTACTGTGTTCAGGTCTGCCATATTATAAATTTGCTTGCCATTGCTGTGATTTACACTCAGTGAAACAACATCACACATTTTTATTTGTTGTCATAGCCACATGTTAGGCTTTGGATGTCATCTTGTGCTGTTTGAAAGTCAGACGTCTCTGTTGCCAAAAACAGAATGATAATCAGCCAGTGCAGTTTATTTTATCAGTGTTTCTGACTGATAAGAACGAGCTGGTGACCACACTTGTCTTGCTCAAGTGTCAGCTAAAGGAATCTATATGAACCATGTTTGCCTGTGAGAGATTGGCAGTGCTGACACCTCACTAAGACCCAGGCAGAGACCCACAGGTAGTCCTTGTAGTCCTCCATCTAACAAGTGACTGAATTATACCTGAGAAGCAGGATAAACATAATTAACTACCTGTTAATCCAGAACACCATCAGTAATCTGGGTCTTGAGCCCCAGGATTTTAGACCACAGCAGATATTAGAAGACCTGTTTCTTATTTTGTTTATAAACTGCTGTGCTCAGATTCTAACACTAATGCATAAGTTAAAAAATGTTCAGCTTTAACTACAGGTTCACTTGTATCCATGACATTAATGCTATTTATTATTTTCCATAATAACAATTGAATCTCCCCATATCCTACAGAGTGGACCCCTCTTTTATGTGAGTAGTATGTAGTTTCTCATCTGTCACACATCACTTACAATATGAACAGGGTGCTTTACTCACTGTGTCACCACCACTTATGTTTTATCCACACAACTATTAACTCTTTAATATTGTGTGGAGTTGGGCAGTAGATTCTTTTGATCCAGCTTAATCCGCCTGCTGTAGTTTTGCTGAGCATGATCTAAGTTTTTTTATTTTCACTAATTCACTCAGAGCTGCTGCTTTCAGGCATTTAACATTCATGTAACTATGTCATGTCCTCATAGAAATAATTTTCACTGAATAAATTTAGCTCCCATGAAGCAGATATAACACGTTATTTAATTAACTGTAGCACAAACAGGTTAATAACTTTGCCGCTTTAATATTTTGTGTTTGTTCTACCTTGACATGTTAGCACTAAGATTTAGAGTTTAGTATCTGAGAGCTCAAGCAAGTTTAGTGGCCCACTGAGAAATGTTTCCCAAAGTCCCACAACACAAGACAATTTTCTGCTCTTAAGGTAAAAACAGTTGCATTTTATTTTGGCAAATATTGTGTTTGTATCTACAAAGTGCTATTAATTTTATAAATTAGTAAAGAGGTTTATGTTCAGTTGTACTTTCAAAATGTGAATTTTAGCAAAACTGCTATGTAACATCTGGCAGTAATCGAAATGGGCTGAGATTATTTCAAACCTCATCAATGATGTACATTGCTATTCATTCTTTGCAGCCATCAAAGCATACATGTACATTGACAGTGACATCCAGAGAGTGTATTATCTAGGAAGAAACAGAGGACTAAATTTACTCTTGTCATTATAGCCTGTGAAATCATTAACTTAGTAGAGCCTGTTAATATAGAACTGCAATTTTAAACGGTTAATTATTTAGACACGGTTCCAGTCCATATGTGCACCTAAAGCATTTGGCCGTAAATGACTCTGTAGATTAATAATCTGTTCTTTGTATTTCAGAGTAATCCTCCCGTGTAAGACAATGGTTACATGGGTAGATATTTAGCCTACTTGCATGCTGAGGGTGATTAAAGTGGTTCACTGTTTTTCAGATCAGCTCATCTTAATTACTTGATCTAGTCCTCGTAGCTAATGTAGAACCTCGTTCAACGTTTCCTATATTAAGTTCTAAAAAGTTGTGTCATCACACTTTGGCTAGTTGCTATCCAGATTTAAATACTTTGTGCCTTTTCCCAAAAAAGTGTTCTAAATTTTCTTGCTGATGAAATGGCAACTTGTAATATTTGACTGGCCTCATGACCTCTGGAGCAGATGTTGAGCAGTGAAAACAGATCCACAACTGGCCTCGGCCTCAGAAGATTTAGTGGAACAGTTCTGACTGATCCTCTTTGGCTACGCTCGGTCTGTCTTCGTGGTTCCTCTAAGCAGAGTGCATGCGACAGCTACATTTTTCTTTGAGACAAAAAGGTGAAGGAGACGATAAGGATACGTTTAAGCTGTGGAATGATGGAGGATATTTGTGCTGTTGACTAATTATGTGTCAGATTTCTTACATTTTATCATAGTTACACAACAGTCGTCCATCTCAAGTGGAGGAGCCAGCTCTGGCGTTTGTCAGATGTCTGACATGCTCACTTTGCAGCAGGAATGTGGGTCAGCTTTTAATGCTGCTAAATTGGACCCTCCTGGTGTTTGTAATCTGCTCTTTGTTTTTGTGTGCGCACATCAGACCACCACAGACAAATAGAGGTTTCCAATGAACAATTTTAACTACCAAGTTGCACCACAGGCTTGTGTTTATATAGAAACAAAGGCTTTTGGTTGAAAACCTCTGCCCTCTGCAGCTTTGATAGCTGGAAAGGCACCGGGTCTATCCAGTTCAGCCCTGCTTCATTCCAGCCACTCAGAAACTCAATTAAAAGCAGCCCATCATGCTCCCCAGCCAAAGATCACATTACATGTCTCACATCCTGAGCGCAGTGCTGATTCCTCAGTTCTCTTGGTTGGAAAATGGCCTCTCCAAACCTTCTGTGTGTGCAGCTATTTTTGATGTAATGGGAAATACTTCACTCTGCCGCAAGAAGAGAAATAAGGTTGCAGAAGAAATAGTTTTTCTCTCAGTCACTTTGAATTCTCTGACCATGACAAAGCCACAGTGTGGCTAGATGGAAACAGCGGGCCACCTGTCCAAACATCTGTAGAAGTCACTTATTTATTTATTCAGCCTTAAAGTGGCCAGTCTGGCCGAAAGGCCAGAGTGTTTCTGTTCAGTGTAGAGACGTTGTACTGACACCACAGTGTGACTGCTTTGCTTTTAGGCTCTGAGACAGTCACAATCAAATATCACATCAGGATAATTTATTTTTGCATTTTTAAAGAGTGCAGTTCAGTTAAATCATTGAGTAACCAGTGAAAAACAGCTTCACTTCACATTTTATTATTTGTTTGTTTGGTTATTTTTATTTGTTTTTTATCAATGACTTGACACAAATACTTACTAGAATTGTAGGTGTTTTTTCCTGTTAAGTGGATAATCATTTGGCTCCTTTTAGTTTAATATTTTAACTGAGCCACAGACAAAGGTAGTCAGCAGGCAACAGGTTTTTTATAGGAATGATGTTGTTATATCGTCTGTGTTTGGATGAAAAACTACTAGCACTTGCTTGCACTTTAATTTGACCTTGTTGATGGCTGCAGAACAACCACATAAAAACATTTTACCATAAGAATAAACATCAACAAAAAGGAAAAATGTTTTTTAGGAGGATGACTGTCAGGCTTGCTGTGACAATCTTCTTTGTTCGCTTTACCTTCTGCACAATGATTCTGTAAAGATTTCCACAAATCCTCAGACACCTGCTGTCTTTGTCTGCATGTTTGTTTTCTCACTTGTCAGTGATGATCACAATTTCTAAACATTTTTGTTATTAGCTCTTGATTTTTATGTGGTAACAAAGGACTGCTGTAACGTTTCTTTTTTATTTATCAGGGTGAATTGGAACGACAGCTTTTACAAGCCAACCCCATCCTTGAATCTTTTGGGAACGCTAAGACAGTGAAAAATGACAACTCGTCACGTTTTGTAAGTGCAGAACAACGTAGCAGTGCTAGTGTTTGTGCCTTCTTCCTCCTGTCACAGCACCACCCTGGATGATTTGAATTTGGCACAATCAGATTTAGGCCACTTTGTGTAGAAAATTTCATCTTTTTTGAGAATAAGCAGAAATAAAACTGAAAACTATTTAAATCCTAATGTTCCCGTAATCAGTTGCACAGAAATTACAGCTGGACACAGGCGACTGCTGGTCATTAATGATTCCTTTAAGCTATACAGACTGGAGGCTTCTCCAGACTTCTTAATACTGATGTAGGTCAAAAAGGCCAAAATAAAGTCTCAGGCTTAGTTTTCCTGTGGTAACTACTTATGTTGGCCAGAGTTTAAATTTATCTGCAGTCCTGGTTTTGTTCTGAGAACCTGATCAGAAGCAGATCTTGTAACATGTATCCACAGTCTTATTAAAAGACAATGATCTTGCACTGGTTTGTCAGCATTAAGTTTAGTTGTAAACATAATGAACGGTTGTATGTCACTGTACAGCACAATTATCAGTCCTTCAGTGTGTGTGTAACCAGACCAATTAGTGTTGCTGACTGGTTACTGTATTTCATGTCTTGTACATTTCCTGACTGTTTATCTTACATTAATCTCTTCAGGGCAAATTTATTCGGATCAACTTTGATGTCACCGGATACATTGTTGGAGCCAATATTGAAACCTGTATCCTGTTTTACAATGATGTGCCAGGATTTTTCACTTATTTTTGCTTAAATGTTTAAAATGTGCTAGCCAGACAAACCACATACAAAAATAAAGACATAGTAAAGTAAGTAAGACATTTTCATCACAGCATGCTGTAATTTTTTGTTGTCCACTATTGAAGTATAATATTAATGGTTCTGTAGTTGCATCAAAATCTAACAGTACAGAAGGAAGTGCCACGCATACAACTGATGCTTTATGTTGAGATGAGTACTTGACCCTGTGTCAGACTTACTGGAGAAATCCAGAGCTATTCGTCAAGCCAAAGATGAACGCACCTTCCATATTTTCTACCAGCTGCTGGCTGGAGCTGGAGAGCACCTCAGATGTGAGTACACTGAACTTGATTATGAAACCATCATATTACTGCTGTTCTCTACAGTAGCAGCAGGTTTTTAGCATCATTTAATAAGGAATCTTTCACAAATAGTTAAGGCATTAACTAAAATGTCAGACCACTTAAAATTGTATCTTAGCCCTTCTTCTAAACGTTTTTCCGTTCTACTGTCCACAGCGGACTTGCTTTTAGAAGGATTCAACAACTACCGTTTCCTGTCCAATGGAAACATCCCAATTCCAGGGCAGCAGGACAAGGATAACTTCCATGAGACCATGGAGGCCATGCACATTATGAGCTTTGTCCATGATGAGATTCTGGGTATATTTTCTGTAACAACAACATAAAACTTGCACAGATTAAAGTTTCTAAAGGAAATAGCTTTCCCTTGTTCTTTTTCATTTACTCAGGTTATTTACACAGTGAGAGGACAGTTCTGTTCAGTTTAGTTTCTAATGTGACAGTGTGTGCACAGTGAGTCATTTCAAGAGGTATCTCATCAAAACATTCAAAATTGGCCGATACTTCAGGATATAGAGAACAACTGGTTTCCATTTACAGCAGGAACATTTGGAAATGTTATTAAAGATTTTGCCAACATATCTAAACTCACACATTCTCGTCTAGTAGCAACTAAAAGCTATACTGTATGCCGATGGGAGTGTGTGGCTTTTCTGTATGGTGGTACAGATAGCCAAATAGTCTGGACTGTAAACTCTGGAAACTATCTCTAATTGGTTAGTTTTGCTTGAATGCAATCAGGTATTGCTACGGTGATGTCTTACTCTAGTTCTTCTCTTCGTAGCTATGTTGAGGGTGGTGTCTGCAGTGCTTCAGTTTGGAAACATTGTCTTCAAGAAGGAGAGGAACTCTGACCAAGCCTCTATGCCTGACAACACTGGTACAGTGCTTTCTTTTTCTCACGCACATGCACATTTGGAAACATTGCAGGCCTTTTACATCTGCCTCATAACCCTGTAGCTTGGAGCTCGCAGGTCAAGACACTCTCTCATCCTCCTTTTCCTTTTCTCATATATATGTCAACCCTTTTTCCTACCTTCCTCACACCCAGAGCCTCATCCAAAAAACAGAGGGATGGCCGATTTATGTCTTTTCTTTCCCGGTGCTTGTCAGCCTGCCATTTAACCACATCATTATGAGGATTTACTCCTGAGGGAAATGGGGCATAGCTGTCCACTTCCTCCACATGTGGCACTGCATATTTGGCACTGAAAGGAGAGAAAGAGTGAGAGAATGAATCTAATGCCAGTGATGCAGCTCAGCCAGATATTCCCAGATGTGACGAGCAGAACCCAGTTTTAGTAAAACTTGGCTGATCAACATGGATAAAACTTTTTCTACTTTTCCACTTGCTCTAGCCATGTAAAATATGACATTTCCCCAGTACAGTTAAGATCGAAATTTAACATCTTTGACAGATGTGTGATGAATGTTGGCGTTTATCAGTAATAGACAAACAGCAGTGTTTACCTAACATCTTTGACACATACTTGAGTTGGTTTAGACAGGTTTAAAAAATATCAGTTTAATTGTGTAACTGCAGATGCTGCAGTTAAAATAACACTGGGAAAGATCCTCATCTTTATAAGCTCTGAAAAAATAAACGGTAGTTCCCCCAGGCACAATGATATTAACACCCAGATATGTGAGCGATAGTTCAAACTCTCCTGCTCCGGCCTCCTTTTGTAGAGATCTAAAAGGAATTTAACTTTAATTTAAATAAAAATTTTTTGGTGTGTTTTTTTTTTTTTTTCTTTCTTTCAGCCGCTCAGAAGCTGTGTCATCTGCTGGGTATGAATGTAATGGAGTTTACAAGAGCCATCCTGTCACCAAGAATCAAAGTGGGAAGAGACTATGTTCAGAAAGCTCAGACTAAAGAGCAGGTCAGTTGCAGTTGCTAATTTTTTACCTGACAAACACTTTGTATATCATCATTTGCTGGCTACTGATTTTTGATGAATTCTGGATTTATAGTATAGTAGTGTAGTGTATAATGTAGTGATTTGTTCTCAGTAGTAACAGAAGCATTTTGATTGCTGTGTAACAGTCTCACACCGTCACTGGCTTCTTCTCCATATAGTTGTGGTATGTGTATTAAGAGCCTGTCAAAATGACTAGGGGGGAAAAAAAATCACGATGATGAAATAAAACTTACTGCCATGATCTGAAATGCCGCTTTGTTTTATAAGGTACTGGTCACAAGTCGTACCTTCTGTGAAACGACGCAGAAGTACATTACCTGTTTATGAATCATTAATTTCCATTCATTTTCCAAGTGCTGTACCTGTCAGACTCCCGATCATAATGGCTACTGTTCAATCACTTGAGATGATTCAGAAAACATTAGTAGCATTAACAATGTACAGATCAGCCATTTGTCCAGAGCAGCATAGGTTTCCTAGTGATAATCTGGTTTCATGTCTGAATCCTACTCACATGGTCCACACCTACTTGTACGCTATGTTAGACACACAGTCTGGATTTGGCCGTGTCATTTCTCTTTTCCTACTCCTGTCTTCTCTGTCTCCTCCAGGCTGATTTTGCTGTCGAGGCCTTGGCTAAAGCAACATATGAGCGTCTGTTCCGCTGGCTGGTCCATCGCATTAACAAAGCTCTGGACAGAACAAAACGACAGGGAGCTTCCTTCATTGGCATCCTGGACATTGCTGGTTTTGAGATTTTCCAGGTTTGGATTGAAATCTTATCTTATCTTATGTTTGTCCAGTTATTGCAAGAGTAAATTGTTGCTGTTGTCATTTCCAGTGAAAGTATTGTCTTTTATGCACTATTACAGTTGAACTCATTTGAGCAGCTGTGTATCAACTACACCAACGAGAAGCTGCAGCAGCTCTTCAACCACACCATGTTCATCCTGGAGCAGGAGGAGTACCAGAGGGAGGGCATCGAGTGGAGCTTCATCGACTTCGGCCTCGACCTGCAGCCCTGCATCGACCTCATTGAGAGGCCGGTGAGTCCATCCACAATTTTTCCAGTAACTGAATCAAAGGGATTATTTAAACTAGTTTAAAACACACCTCACAAATTATTTAGCCGTGTATTGTAATTAAGTTCTGCCCTTTGTTGTTTACCTTCAGGCAAACCCCCCAGGAGTGTTAGCTCTGCTGGATGAAGAGTGCTGGTTTCCTAAGGCCACAGACAAAACCTTCGTAGACAAGCTGATCCAGGAGCAGGGCACACACACCAAGTTCCAGCGGCCCCGTCAGCTCAAAGATAAGGCTGACTTCTGCATCATCCACTATGCTGGCAGGGTATGCTGGTTTTTATTTGTTTGACATTCAGCAGGTTTCTGTAGAAGCTTTACAGAAAATACACGACTGCGTGTGTTTGATCCAATTCAAGCTGAAATTTTTCTAGGAGAATGTTCAAAAGAAAAAAGTAAATTGGAGATCTTCTTTAAAATTACTGTAAAGTTTGCTGAAGGATAAACCTTCCCCCAAAGGCTGTAAGATTAACTATATAACAGACAGGACTTTACTTCTGTGTTCTTTATTATATTTTCTAAAATGTCTCTTTTCTTCTCTGTGCTTAGGCAAAACTCAAATAGCAGGTGAAATGTTTCTGCTGGTCAGAGATCAGTTAAACAATGACTTGTGCTTCTGCTGTGGTGGGATTTCAAGGAAAAACTGAATCCAGTTCATCATCAAAGATTTTTGATGATAATTTGTGGAGATGGATTTGGATGTTGTTAGTGGTGTTATGCAATATTAGCATAACACAGCATTTGCCAGGCAGAGAGACCTGCTGAGCAGCACATCTGTTTACTATTATGTGGACTGTGTCGTTTGACACCACAGTCTTCATTCTCGAAGATTTGAGATCCCAGAGCGCCACTGCCGAGAAAAATCTGCAGGACCATGAAGCCAAATGTAGTAAAGGCAAATATGCTGAAAATAAATATTACCTCATTTAATGCTCTGAATCACCACCATAAAGTGTGGCCAGTATTTGTTTCCATCATGGGAAAGATGTAAAAACAGAGACCTGAACACTAAATAAATGTTTTTTCCAGATTCACTCAGAAACGGCCCAATGAATTGGCCGGTTAGTTATCAGTTGTTAAAGCATCTTTACATCCTAATCTATTTCTGTGTTTGTGTTTTATTCTCAACTGTTAATCAGCACATTTGCATATAAAAATATATCTGCTTTAAGCTAGGAACAGGTGATGAATCACTTACAGATTAATAATGTGAACACGCATTTATAAATGTTGTTGTATTACTAAGATTATTACTGTGTTTTACTGGGTTCTTTTTGGATATGTTTTCATGTAGAGATAATGTTGCAACCTACTGTGAGTAGGTTTCAATAAAGTTGCAAATAAAATTGAAGTAGATTGAAATAGAAGCTCCAGAGGCTGAAGAGGTGTTTTATAATCTTGGCACTGTTCTTTAAAAAACACATACATGGAATGTGTATCAAAATGTTTGCCCGTGTTAGGGTTATAGTTAGTTAGTTAGTTAGTTAGTTAGTTAGTTAGAGTCTGCGATATTAGGGCCTGATTGTAGCATTATGTCATTGTTACAGGTGGACTACAAGGCAGATGAGTGGCTAATGAAGAACATGGACCCTCTGAATGACAATGTGGCAACACTTCTGCATCAGTCGACTGACAAATTTGTGGCTGAACTGTGGAAAGACGGTAAGTCGCTGCCTATTTATCTTCAACACTTCACGCAGTACTGGATACTAGGAAGTGTCGTTCTAGTAACACATCCTGTAAGACTCGTTATGTGTGTACTTCAAGCCTACTAACAACATGTGTCTGCCTTGTTGACCCAGGCCTGTAAATTTAAGGTTTCCTAGAATGAATGTAACTTCACCCTCCCTTCCCTGTCTCTTTCTCTGTGTTGTAGAGATTCAGACCATTCAAAGAGCTTCATTCTATGACAGTATCACTAGTCTGGATGAGCCGGCAGGTGAATGACTGGGTCGTGCTGTAGCAGACCTGGGCCAAAATAATAATAGCTGAAAATTAACCGCACTGGGTTGTAGAGCCATGCTGCTCAAGGCTTGGGAGGGCAAATATAAGTGACCCCCAAGCAAGTTAACTCCTTGAAAGTGCATTGGTGTATTTTTGCCCAGATCTGGCTTTATGTTTCATGCTTCAGCCTGCGCTGTCTCATAGCTACAGTGGCTCCCATCTGCTTCCAGGCTGCATGGCTCCCTTGTCTCAGCCACAAGCAGTAGTTCCTAATTCTGTATAAGGTTAAGTCCAGTATGATCTCCTTTAGTCAAACCAGTGAGCTTCAATTTGTCTTAGTGTTGTATGTTACTTTGTGTGGTCAGTAGTCCAGGAGTAACCACTGTGGCAAATGTTCATGGTTTATTTCTGTTTTTGTCTCCCTCTGTGATGTGTAACTAAATTAAGGATTTGAAGCGTGACTGAAGAATATTTAATGACATTAGTTTCCCGCCTGCCTCCGTCCTAGTTAGGTTCACAGGAGCAGGGAACTGAAACCAGATGTTGTTCTTGGTGTTTTCTTTGGCTCTAAACTCAGATGTCAGTGTAGAGGATCCAGACCGTGGACCATGCTTCAGTTTACACGTTTAAACTCCAGTAGCATGTGACTCATCAAATACTTTAACTGCTGGAACATTATTAGATGATACGTGTATTTAGCTGACTATTTAACTCACTGGCAGTGTCATTTTCATTTAGAATAACTCTATTTAACAGAATATAAAAAGCAGCACTTAAAATTATTCCTCTCTGCCATGGAGCTCCATAGTTACCTGTAAACACATTACTGAGCCACACACTGCTGTACTTGTTGAGATTTTCTTAGTAAGCATGAACACACACACACACACACACACACACACACTGCAATTTACACCATCCTGCTGCTATAAATGGACTAAATGAACAGCTACAAATAATCACCGCAAAATGTTACTCCTTCTCAAGTAAGGTTAAATATACTACTACTAAACTACACAATCTATCTGTTATAGTGAATTATCCATCCGTTATCTAGGTTATTTCAGCTGTCTCTGCGCAGGAGACAGGAGCAGCCTTGGACAGGTCCCTTAACTGCATGACTGTGGAGGGAAACTGGAGTACACAGACAAAAAGGAAATAATTTAGCAGATTTTTTCTACAGATTAGCATCTATTGGCCTTGGGGCTGAGAGACTTGGGCAGGTCAAGGAAGTCAGGATGTCAAAGTATCGCGAGACACGCATGTGTTACTAATGCCAGTCTTTTATTATTGTTGATGTAGTAAAATATATGGCTGTGTGTGCTAATCCTTGCATTTAATCATCAAATTGGTCAGTTCAGCAATTTACCATTGTACTTTCATAAATCTGGAAGAAACAGCTTTAAATCTAAACTGATACACAAAAGCTGAGGTGGCAGGAAAGAACAGGACAGCCTGACTTTCAGTCACTAGTCACCAACAAAATGATTTATCCTGCATTGCCCCTAATGTGCCCATGTCTTTCAGAAACATCAGTTTGCTGTGATCTTTTAGTCCGATTGCCCCTCCCTGCTCTAAATGATACTGTTTCCATAGACTGAGTAGAACTGAACATGACTAATAAACAGATTTACATATCAGTGAAGTGTCCCTGTTGACATAACTTGAAAAGTGTTATCTAATTTGTCTTCATTGTTTACAACACCATTTTGAGAAGAGATTTTTCCATAAATCTTCAAGCAGCATTTCTCCTTCAGATGGACCCTAGAAGATCGTTTCAATCCTTATTAAACTTTGTGAGTGTTCAATAAGAGATAATTAAAACTGGCTCTTTGGACCAAGGTAAAACATCATATAGAGCAAGATATGTAGGAGTAGATCAGCTCTGCGCTCCACAACCCTCTGCAGAAGATAGAGGTAGTTTTGAATGCTACTTTTTTAGAGTGCTGTACTTTGACACTAGTGTGTAACATGTCTTTCATCCATCTGCACTTGGTCATGTAGCTACATTATGTCACTGTGCTGTGCTACTGCTGTTTCTGCAGTGATTCTCCCAGTGAAGTCCTCCTGCTCTAACCAATTCTTTCTGTCTCCCCACCAGTCGATCGTATCGTGGGCCTGGACCAGGTGGCAGGAATGAATGAGACGGCCTTTGGTGCCACCTACAAAACAAAAAAGGGCATGTTTCGCACCGTGGGGCAGCTCTACAAAGAGTCGCTCACCAAGCTCATGGCCACACTGAGGAACACCAACCCAAATTTTGTTCGCTGCATCATCCCCAACCATGAAAAAAGAGTAAATATACACTTTAAACTTATTTGTTGGATGCACTGTCAAACAATGCAAAGTAAGAGACATGTACATTTAGAATATTACTTTTACTGTAGTTTATAAAGTTTTTATCACTTGATTCTGGACATAGTCATGGACCTAGTTCATTGCAACAGTGTAGTTTTTTGCCAATTTAAACCTAGTGATGCTGTTTTATCAATCAAAACTAAAATATGAGAGAGAAGAAAAGTGATGTTTGGACTCTGCACACTACTAAAGTCCAGTTCAACATCAAACCTTCTGCTGTGTTTTTTCACTAGAGCAGAAAGCAGAATACTTGTTTCAATGGTATCTTTGTTTCCTCTTTCAGGCTGGTAAACTGGAGCCTCACCTGGTTCTGGACCAGCTCAGGTGTAATGGAGTCCTCGAGGGTATTCGTATCTGCAGACAGGGCTTCCCAAACCGCATTGTGTTCCAGGAGTTCAGACAGAGGTGACTAACAACAAAGAAGATTTCTGAAGTTTGTAACTCCATTTAGAAGATTGACTTCATTTTAGTTCACCTTTATCTTTTATTTTGTTCACAGATATGAGATTCTGACACCCAACGCAATCCCTAAGGGATTCATGGATGGGAAACAAGCCTGTGAAAGAATGGTAGTGCAGTTTTTCTGTATTTTTAGTTTTATAATGGCTATGTTGTGTTCACTGTCGGTTTTGCTGTTTAGTGAAACAAGCGTTCGAAGCATAGTAGGAAGAAATTTTACTACTAATGTAAACTTTTCCTTATTTGATTTTTATGTAGTTTTTCATAGTTCAAAGCAATGGCTGAGCATAGGCAGCGTCATATGTAAGATCTGAGGCCCCTTCAGGGAAATTTGTAAAACTTTATGTTGCATGAAAATGACTGAAATGAAATTAAATTGAACAACATGGTAATTCAGTCTGATTATGAAATCATGTGAAAACAAGCACTTCCAGAATTCAATAAACAAAAAACTAATTTTAAACTGGCCCACAAAGATGATCAAATCTCCATTTTTCTTTTATAGATCCGAGCCCTGGAGCTGGACCCCAACTTGTTCCGTATTGGTCAGAGTAAGATCTTCTTTAGAGCTGGTGTGCTGGCTCACCTGGAGGAGGAGAGGGACCTGAAGATCACAGACATCATCATCTACTTCCAGTCTGTGTGTCGTGGATACTTGGCACGCAAGTGAGTGACAGATCTCAGTATGTGCTGCTACACACATTTAACCCAGTTTCCATCTCTTCCAACAGTAGTTAAATCTGTAGTTTGTAAAGCAGCAAGTGGATCACATACTGTGAGACCATGCTGGAAACAATGTAATACTATAAAACCACTTCTTCTCTTTGTATTTTATTTTGTGTTTTTATTTTATTTAACACGTTAACACTAGATACAGATATTGTGTTTGAGATACAATCTGTGTATAAGTGTAAATACCTCTGTCTCAATGTTGAGCTTTATTCATGAGGCCAGCCGCATGACCACAAGTTAATGATAATGATGTTCTGTAACATCTGCATGTGTCATATCAACTTAAATATGTCTGTGTCAGGTTCACAGCTTGTTTCCACTCAAAACAAAATCATGGGTTTAAAAACATAGTTGTAGTTACACACTGATTAGTCTCATGTTGTTGGATGTTTTGTCCTCTCTTAGGGCCTTTGCTAAGAAGCAGCAGCAGCTGAGTGCACTGAAGGTCCTGCAGAGGAACTGTGCTGCTTACTTAAAGCTGCGACACTGGCAGTGGTGGAGGCTTTTCACCAAGGTGAGACTCTGACAGCCTCTTCCAACGAAGTAATCGCTGACGCATCATACGCAGCTCTACAAGTCTGCTTCACATAGTATCGTATAAATCGGAAAATTACCTAAACAACAGGGTGTCTAAAGTCTTAAAAAACACTGTATTTAGTTTACTTTACAAACATTTTTTATTAATTTGTCCATTAGCCTTCTGTATATTTTGTGGGTCTTGGCCACATCGTCTTAAAATGTTTTTGTTTTTTTCTCTCTGACTCTCTCAGGTGAAGCCTCTTCTGCAGGTCACCAGGCAGGAGGAGGAGCTGCAGGCCAAAGATGAGGAGCTCATAAAAGTGAAGGAGAGGCAGCTCAAGGTGGAGAATGAACTAGTGGAAATGGAGCAAAAACACCAGCAGGTAAACATCTGTTATATAAAGTAAATATTTTCAATTTGTACTGTACAAGCTGAATTAACAGCCCACAGTTACTCTTTATTTAAAAATGTAAACTGAATGTAATAGCTGTTCCCTCTCCCCAGCTCCTGGAAGAGAAGAATATTCTAGCAGAGCAACTCCATGCAGAAACAGAGCTGTTTGCTGAAGCTGAAGAGATGAGAGTTCGACTGCTTTCTAGGAAACAAGAGTTGGAGGAAATACTTCATGACTTAGAGTCCAGGGTGGAGGAGGAGGAGGAGAGGAACCAGAGTCTGCAGAATGAAAAGAAGAAGATGCAGTCACACATTCAGGTTTATATCTTAACTACCTTATAGGGTAAAGTTGAGGTAAACAGTTTTTTACATGCTGACATACAGCATGTGTTTGACTTGATCATTGGCTAATTTAAATAAAAATAACAATAATTGTGGTTGTACTGTATAAGATGTCTTTAAGAGCTGTTGGGTTATACATCAGTACATGTGTGTTTTCCTCACCACAGGACCTGGAGGAACAGCTCGATGAGGAGGAAGCTGCAAGACAGAAGCTGCAGCTGGATAAAGTGACAGCTGAGGCAAAGATCAAGAAGATGGAGGAAGACATTCTGCTGCTGGAGGACCAGAACTCCAAGTTCCTCAAGGTGCGAGCATTATATCTGAATGGAGCCAAAGAACAAAGGCATATTTTAAGGTTTACAGTAATATAACAAAACAGAATTATATTTCTGTACATTGTGTTGAAAATGCCTCAGAAATTTTTTCTGTGTCTCCACACAGTGCAGCACAAGTACACCTTCACCTCTAAACGGAAATTGTGTATCTTAAAACGTTCGGTCTGACTTACACTTTGATTGTACCCGACAGGAGAAAAAACTGCTGGAGGACAGGATCAATGAGATGACCTCTCAGCTGGCAGAGGAGGAGGAGAAAGCGAAGAATCTCGGAAAAGTGAAGAACAAGCAGGAGATGATGATGGTTGACTTGGAGGGTAAGCGACTGCCAGCAGACCTTCGGTCCTGATTGTGTTTTGTGTCCAAGGAAAGTCAACGCTGTCTGAAACTATAGACTGTTAAGTATAGATGCTGTGCAGGGCTCAGATATAGGACATTCAGTATCACCCTCTGTGAACCCTGATTGTGTAGATGTGTTGTTTATAGCTGTTGAGTGAGTTAATGAGCTACAAATCAGCTAATCTGGTTACTGTTAGTTGAGTCAGGCTGTTGGCAATTTGGTGTGTGTGGTTAGTCACTGTCTGTGACCTCTCTGTGACCCCCTGTAACTCATAACTTTGTTCATTTACCTCTTTAGATCATCTCTAGTCAAAGGTTTATTTTGAATAATTACTAAACATGTCCATTGATCATATGCACCTTGTTGCAGAGCGTTTAAAGAAGGAAGAGAAAACCCGCCAGGAGCTGGAAAAGGCCAAACGCAAACTGGAGGCTGAGACAACTGACCTGCAGGACCAGATTGCTGAGCTTCAGGCTCAGATAGAGGAGCTGAAGATCCAACTGGCCAAGAAGGAAGAGGAGCTGCAGGCCGCCTTGGTCAGGTCAGTTATAGACATGAACATTTAGAAAAGTCCAATAGTGATAGGAAGGACCAAAATGAGACACCTTCTCCTAAATATAAAATACTGATAAAAACCCTTTAATGATGCACTGAACCAGCAGAGAAACAGCAGAGTCTCTAGATCAGCTTCAAAAAATACAACACATTTTTGAAGGCTTCGTGGTAATGTCATGAAAAACTAGTGTGCAAGGTGTGTTTCAATCTGCCTCATAGTTCATTTTCATATAAAATGAAATAAGTAGAGAAGAGATATTGACAGATTTTCTTCAGCTCATCAATGTTCTGTAGACTGGATGAAACTGCGAATTGAAATAAAAAGTCTTGCGCTGAAGATAAAGACAACAGTATTTTACAACCACTAATAGGCAAGTATACTGACTAAACTATAAATCTGAACTGGTGTAATAAAATATTAATGTTAGTGGCATTGCTCATTTCAGTGTATTCACTGTGGTGCAGAATAGGAAGACTATTACATAGACATTTAAACAAAGACAGTCCATCCTCTGAACTTCTGAAACACTCACATCCTCCTACAGCCAGTGTTTCACTTTTCTCTGATTCTCACTCACCGCGTCCTTTCTCTGCTTTTCTCTGCTCACTGCTGCAGCGTTTGCCGTCAGCGTCACTCAGACATTTCGTCTTGAAGAGAGCTGTGTCTGATTACAGGCAAATTAATATCGATTGATGAGCTCAATGCTTGGCTTAGCAGTGTTTTTTCCACATAAAGCAACAAAGATTTAAAATAGGCGGTAGGAGAAACTCTGTTTTTAATATTACTATGAATCACGAAATGAATAAAGCATATTTGCTAATATTTCCTTAATTTTGCTCACTCCTATGTTTATGCTTTTCTGTCCAAAAAATTGTAAAAATATCTTGAGTACCACTTTAGCCATCATAAACCTTCAGTCACATAAGGTCTCCAGGCTACTGCGGCAGCTGGTAAATGTCTGACTAATTTCACACACACAAATCATCAGTTTAGTCACGGCCTCGGATAATTAAGCTTTCATTATACTTGATTCTCATTTTGATTTCAGCAGCTATTCTGAGAACATCTGTGTGATCTTTGTTTGGAAAGTTGGGAATCACTTTTTCTGCAGGAGTCATCAGTTGCTTTAATCAAAGCAGTGGCGATAAGTTAATCACAGTTAAGTAAATATTTAGGGCGTTGAGCATATTTAGTGGGTTTGTACATGAGCAGAGTCACAGGAGCGAATGCAGCAGGCATGAATTCTATGAGGCTTCATTTATAGAAGAAACATCAGTGTTCAATCTTCATGTGGCAGAGAACAAGACACCTACTGCAGTGACTGGATCACCTCTCTACCTCCCCATGTGCACTGGTGACTTCATTTAATGGAAGAAGAAAGTACTTGATTACGTTTCCTTATCTTTGAATGTGTTGATGTAATACATGCAGTGAATTTACAGGATAATCCCATCAGATTTCTATGGAGAAAAATGAAATGCTAGTTGTTGAAAATCTTTAGATGAAATTTTGAAATAACTAAACTAGTAGTAGTTGGGGCGGCACAGTGGTGCAGTGGTTAGCACTGTCGCCTCACAGCAAGGTTCGATTCCCGGAGTCGGCCCTGAGTTTCATGAGTTTGCATGTTCTCCCTGTGTTTGCGTGGGTTCCCTCCGGGCACTCCGGCTTCCTCCCACAGTCCAAAGACATGCAGTCAGGTTAACTGGGGACTCTAAATTGCCCGTAGATGTGAGTGAGAGTGTGAATGGTTGTTTGTCTATATCTGGCCCTGTGATGGACTGGCGACCTGTCCAGGGTGTACCCTGCCTCTTGCCCATATGACAGCTGGAATAGGCTCCAGCACCCTACAGGGGACTAAGCCGTATAGAAAATGGATGGATGGATAGTAGTAGCTGAAATGTCAGTTCAAACTGAACAACTGAAAGAAAAGCAACAGTGTAGGTGGTTTTATCAGTGATTTAGGCCAGCACCAAAGCCAATTTCTGTTGTATCATCTGCAGTGAAGTTTTGTTTTATTACAGGTATAGAACCGAGAACTGAAATCCGGAAAGATGATCGGTGTTATTTCTTTTTTACCTCTAACCAGGAGCGATGAGGAGTCCGTCCAGAAGAACAACGCCTTGAAGCAGGTTCGGGAGCTGCAGGCCCAGCTAGCTGAGCTTCAGGAGGATCTGGAGGCTGAGAAGCTGTGTCGAAGTAAAGCTGAAAAACTTAAGAGGGACCTGAGTGAGGAGCTCGAGGCCCTGAAGACGGAACTGGAGGACACGCTGGACACCACTGCTGCCCAGCAGGAGCTCAGGTGCTTGTGTGACCGAAGTCCAGAGATTTATTGTGTTGCTTTGTCCTCATTTCATTACTGACTCCTCCGCAGTGAGCATAAATCACACACTAAGATGTTTGTATAGCCTTAGGTGTCCTCTCCTTTTAACCCTCTTCCTTGTATTTAATTTTAGAACCAAGCGAGAACAAGAGGTGGCAGAGCTGAAGAAGGCCATAGATGAAGAGACCAAAAACCATGAGGCTCAGATCCAGGAGATGAGACAGAGGCACGCCACTGTGCTGGAAGAGCTGTCTGAACAGCTGGAACAAGCCAAGAGAGTGAGTGGGTTGTATCCTGAAGGGCTTGTATTTGCATATATCGATTTAGATATAGCATTATGGCTGTGCAGGGTTCACCGTTGCAGTTTTAATATCTAGTCCAATCCAGAGAGCTGCACAGAAATCTGACAACCATATGAGTAAAAGTTTTGTCTTTTTCAGTTCAAGGCCAACTTGGAGAAGAGCAAGCAGAGTCTGGAGAATGACAACCGGGAGCTGACCTGCGAGGTGGCTTGTCTGCAGCAAGCAAAGACAGAGTCGGAACACAAGAGGAAGAAACTAGAGGCCCAGCTGCAGGAGTTTGCGACCAGGGCCACCGAGGTAGAGCGGGCCAAGGGAGAGCTGGCTGAACGCTCAAACAAGCTCCAGGTAAATACATCCACAGACTGTTGAACAAACTGTAGTGCTCCAAGGGCAACAACTGTACTTTTTGATTTGATATGCTTTTTGTTCTTTCATCATAACGCTGTTTATATTTTGTTAGACGGAGCTGGACAATGTGTCTGCTTTGCTGGAAGAGGCAGAGAAGAAAACCGTCAAACTTGCCAAGGAAGTTGACAACCTAAACAGCAAACTGCAAGACTCAGAGGTGTGAAACACAACGTCTTTACTGAAATCAAGTTTATTTTTAAGTGAACTATGGTTAATGGAGATAAACTGCAGACATTACTCCTGGTGCTCGAGATACTTTGTGTTTCTAGAATACACAGTGAAATCAAGATCATTAGTATAACTGGTTGGTAGTGTAGTTATTATTATTTATTACATGCTGATGTGTGTTCCTGCAAATTTACAATTTACTGAGAAGAAATCCTCTGTGCCACAGTCCAGGGACTCATCTTGTACTGAGCACTACTGTATGTACATTTATCCTTTTGTTTCAGTGACACTTAGTTGATGGTCAAAATCTGTATTAAATTACAGAAACCAGTCTGTCATGTCTTACCATAAACACCGAATGTATTTTTCCAAAATAAGTGCTGAATGTGATGCTCAGCTTTATCTTATGTTATACTAGAAACTGTAGTTTTTGACTGTTGATGAGACAAAGCAGTTAATCTAATGATGCCACCTTGCTCTCCAGCGTATCACACTGTCAAATTATTGTTTTGTATTTCCTGAAGGTTCTTATGTGAACATGAATTTAGCAGATAATATGCAGCAACGTGCTATAATAGATAAGGCTCCTGGCTTTTTGTGTAATTTTTTTTGTTTGTGCTCTGATGTGTAGGATTTGCGGCAGGAGGAGACTCGTCAGAAGCTGAACCTGAGCGCTCAGATCCGCCAGTTGGAGGTGGAGAAGAACACTTTGCTGGAGCAGCAGGAGGAGGAGGAGGAGGCGCGACGCAACCTGGAGAAACAGCTGCAGTCTGTGCAGGCTCAGGTACCATCATTCATATTCACAAACATACATGTATACTCATGCACATACACAACTGCAGCTCTGATACAGGTGTAACACCACTGATTGACTGAGTGCCAAGAGAAGGGCCGAGATAAAGTTTCCAGCTGTGACCAGCTGTGAACACCTGTCATTTATATGCGGAGCAGCAGGTAGACCGTTATACAGCAGTGAGGACTTAAAGACCACATAAAGTGAAAATCTGAGTCAGTTGTACATCTGTGGTTCAGAATAATACGAGAGTTTGTGTCTTCGCTGATTTAAAATGTCCTTCATGTAGTTGTTTGAGTCAAAGAAAAAACTGGACGAGGACGTGGGAGCAATGGAGGGCCTGGAGGAGGTGAAGAAGAAACTCCAGAAGGACCTGGAGCTGGCGGGACAACGTTTGGAGGAGAAGACCTTAGCCTTGGACAAGATGGAGAAGACAAAGAACCGACTGCAGCAGGAGCTGGATGACCAGATGGTAGACCTGGACCACCAGAGACAGATTGTCTCCAACTTAGAGAAGAAGCAGAAGAAATTTGACCAGGTACAGCAGAGCCCCCACAATTCTAAGCGTCAGATCGAATGACTGTCCATGTCGGTGTATTAAAGCCTTTCTTTGACTTCTGCCCTAGATGCTGGCTGAGGAAAAGACCATCTCTGCTCGCTACGCCGAGGAGCGAGACCGCGCTGAGGCGGAGGCCAGGGAGAAGGAGACGAAGGCGCTGTCTATGGCCAGAGCTCTGGAGGAGGCCTTGGAGGCAAAAGAGGAACTGGAGAGGTTTAACAAGCAGCTTCGTGCTGAAATGGAAGATCTGATAAGCTCCAAGGATGATGTGGGGAAGAATGTGAGTCACCTTGGACCTTTGTCTTCTGTATGGCTTTTGCACATAGTGTCCAGTTTCCTTTGCTGCCATGTTACAATCGTGCTTCTCCTAACACTGGGTACAGGTCCATGAACTGGAGAAGTCCAAGCGTACACTAGAGCAACAGGTTGAGGAGATGAGAACTCAGCTGGAGGAGCTGGAGGATGAGCTGCAGGCCACAGAGGACGCCAAACTGCGTCTGGAGGTCAACATGCAGGCCATGAAAGCCCAGTTTGATCGAGACGCGCAGGCCAGAGATGAGCAGGGGGAGGAGAAGAAGAGGGCGCTGGTCAAACAGGTACACAGGGCACAAGGCTGAAGATGGGTTGTCTCCACATACAAAACTTGAATCTGAGAAATTCAAAAAATGCTTATACTCAAACTTAGAGCTGAAACTTTGACAAGCTGGGTGTTGATTTACCCCTGCAGGTGCGTGAGATGGAGACAGAGTTGGAGGATGAGAGGAAGCAGAGAACTCTGGCTGTTGCCGCCAAGAAGAAGCTGGAGATGGACCTGAACGAGCTGGAGGGGCAGATTGAAGCCGCCAACAAAGGCAGGGACGAGGCTATAAAACAGCTCCGAAAACTACAGGTACAGAAACTGTAGCAGGTCACTGCAGCTTTTTATGTGGATTTACTAGTCTCATCTCTGTCTAACCTCAGTACAGCCTGAGGAGTTGTTATATCAGCCGTTGACTAGCTCCATATTGTTTGTGTTCTCCTGCAGGCTCAGATGAAGGACTATCAGAGGGAGCTGGAGGAGGCCAGAGCCTCCAGGGATGAGATCTTCACTCAGTCCAAGGAGAATGAGAAGAAGCTCAAGAGCCTAGAAGCAGAAATTTTACAGCTGCAGGAGGTTGAGTTATTTTAACGATTTAACAGTTTTAAACTAGAGATCAGCTGACCGTCTGTGATGTTTGCTGTGTTTTATTAATGAGGAGATAAACAACATTCAAGGAAGCTATGGCAATGGTAACATCAATACGTCTTTGTGTAGGACCACGCAGCGTCAGAAAGGGCCCGTCGACATGCTGAGCAGGAGAGGGATGAGCTGGCCGATGAGATCTCAAACAGTGCCTCTGGAAAGTCAGTGTTACCTTGTTTTCACAGATTTAACTATTGTTCTCACATTAATATTTCACAGGTTTCACACAATTGATCCTTTTAAACATTAAAGATTGTTGTGTTTTGAAGTATCAGGCTACATTTGTAAATTAGTAAACAGTAGATTGAAGCCAGAATGAGAAATGTAATAGAAATGTGTGTGTCTCAGGTCGGCACTACTGGAGGAGAAGAGGAGGCTGGAGGCTCGTATCGCCCAGCTTGAGGAGGAGCTAGAAGAGGAGCAGGGCAACATGGAGATGCTCAACGACCGCTTCAGAAAATCCACCATGCAGGTAGACTGATGTGCACAAGATAACGGTGTTGATCATTAAAGTAAAGACAAACAAGCAGAAGTACACGAGTTAACTGACAGTTTTTCAGAAACTTGATGTACACCAGTTTACTGTCCCTCCTTTACCTTCGTGTCTCTTCTCTCAGGTTGAAAGTCTGAGCACTGAGCTGGCCACAGAGCGCAACACCGCACAGAAGAGTGAGAACGCTCGGCAGCAGATGGAAAGGCAGAACAAGGTAAAATAAACATTTATCAATACAGAACAACAAAAGGAGCTGCACACATGTTGTTCTTGTAAACATGTTCATGGACATGTCACATAAAAACATCACGTTAGAAGCAGTGATAGGTTCAGTTCATAGGCAGTGACACAGCGTCACATGAATTTAGTTCAGGTTCACATGTTGTCTGTCTTGACTTTATATTCACTGTAAATGCAGGAGCTGAAAGCTAAGCTGGCAGAGCTGGAAGGGGCAGTCAAGTCAAAGTTTAAGGCGACCATCACTGCCCTGGAGGCCAAGATCCTGCAGATAGAGGAGCAGCTGGAGCAGGAAACCAAGTATGTGTCCAAACTCACCTATTTTCACAAAGCATAGGAAATTCTGCATCTCATATTAACCAGATAAAAGAGCTTCTGATTTATTTTAACATGAGTAAAGTATCGGAGATGTTAGATGGTGCTACTCAGGATTCTGCGACATACCACAATAAAGTTGGTCTGAACCTAAAATGCAAATGATGTGTTAAACCTTCAGGGAAAAAGCAGCAGCTAACAAAACCGTCCGTCGCACTGAGAAGAAACTGAAGGAAGTTATGATGCAAGTGGACGACGAGCGCCGCCACGCCGACCAGTACAAGGAGCAGGTACTGACGTGCGAAGAAAGATTCACATTTACATTTAGTCATTTCGCAGAAGCTTTTATCCAAAATGACTTACAAGTGAGGTACAAAGCAAGCAAAATCTAAGTCAGGGAGAAAAACTGTGAAGCGAAGTAGTATCAGAAAAGTGTGTCAATTTCAGATGTAAGTGCAGGAAAGAGAAGGGGTTTTTTTGTGTGGAAAGAGCAATGAAGTGCAGAGAAAGTTGTGAAAAAGTTCTGTTTTCAGCAGTTTTTTGAATATTGGGAGTGAGGCTGCTGACCGTGCAGAGTTCGGTAGCTCATTCCACCACTGCGAGACCGCAGAACTGAAGAGCTTTGCAATGTTTTTTTGTTTTGTGATGGGACCACCAGACACCATTTGTTGGCAGAGCGCAGTGGGCCAGAGGGAATGTAGATCTGAATGAGTGAGTTGAGGTAGACAGGTGCAGTTGAGCTGACCACTCTGTAGGCAAGAGTCAGAGCTTTGAATCTGATGCGAGCAGCTGCAGGAAGCCAGTGAAGAGATTTGAGGAGCGGTGCGTCCTTTTTGGTTGTTTAAAAACCAGACGTGCTGCTGCGTTCTGTATCATGTGGAGGGGTTTGATTGTGCATGCCGGTAATCCCGTCAACAAGGCACTGCAGTAATCGAGACGAGATATGACCAGTGCCTGCTCAGTCAGTTGGGTTGTGAGAAAGTTATGGTCTGAACTTTCTGATGTTGTAGAGGGCAAATCTGCCCTGGAGACAGAGGAGATGTGGTCTGAAAAGCTCAGTTGGTCATCAATGATGACCCCCAGGTTTCTGGCAGAAGACTCAGTGTTGATGCTGATGTTGTGGTGTATCGACGGTCTAGCAGGGAAGACTAGAAGTCTGTCTTGGAGAGCTTGAGTTGACGATGTCTTTCCCTCATCCAAGCAGAGATGTCAGACAGACAGGCAGTGATGCGTGATGAGACAGTCGAGTCATTCAATGGAAAGGACAAGAAGAGCTGTGTGTCGTCAGCGTAGCAATGATAGGAAAAGCCATGTGAGCGGATGATGGAGCCTAGAGATGTAGTATTGACTGAAAAAGAGAAGAGGACCGAGAACTGAGCCCTGGTGCACACCGGTAGAGAGGCCGTAAGAGTTGGAAATGTGCTCCTGCCAGGATACCTTGAAGGTTCGATCAGATAACTAAGAACCAAGCCAGAGCTGTACCAAATATGCCCAAGTCAGAAAGTGTGGATAGAAGGATCTGGTGGTTAACCGTGTAGGATTAAGACAGAGGACTGTCCCCTAGCTTTTGCAGCCCGCAGGGATTTCACAACTGTGAGTGCTGTTTCTGTAGTGTGACCCTTCTTGAAGCCAGACTGGTTGGCATCAAGGAGGTTGCTCTGAGAAAGAAAATTGGAGAGTTAATCTACTTTTACTGTAGATCTTTTTTCTACCCACTGTCCTTGACCTCTGTCCTTCTCCACGTGTCCATCCTGCTTTCAGATGGAGAAGGCCAACTCTCGCATGAAGCAGCTGAAGCGGCAGCTGGAGGAGGCGGAGGAGGAGGCCACCAGGGCCAACGCTTTCCGCAGGAAGCTGCAGAGGGAGCTGGACGACGCCTCCGAAGCCAATGAGGGTCTGGTCCGGGAGGTCACCTCTCTGAAGAACCGCCTCAGGTACTGTTGATGTGTGAACTTTCTGTTCCCCGTGTACCAACACAAGGCACAGGCAACTGTTTCATTTCATCTGTAAACAAAAACAAGTTGTGGTTTCACAGGGAATTACACTCAGTGGCTGCTGCCCACGGAGAAGCAGTTCCTCCATGTAATTTGTGTAAAACCACATCTTGTTGATTTTATGTTTGTGTTTGAGTACAGATTACTTGCTGAGCTACAGTATTCAGAGCAGAGCTTTGACTGGTTGTGTCACTCTCCTCTGAGCAGGCGTGGGGGTCCAGTCAGCAGTTTCTCCTCCAGCCGCTCAGGACGTCGCAACCTCAATCTGGACGGAGCCTCCGTCGACCTGTCTGATGACGACGCAGACAGCCGCGCCGGCGACTTCAACGACACACAAACCCCCAACGCAGAGTAGTCATTGCAGCCCTCTCACCCCTCACTCCCCCCGGTCATCACTCTCCCACCTCTTCCACCTTCGAACTGCTTCCCTTGTCCCCATAACGTGCTCGGAGTCAGCCTGGTCTTTATTCATTTCGAACCACTGGACAGAAGATTGGAGCGATGAGCTGTTGGTTGTGGTCCAGCCAGGCAGAGCAGCTCAGCTGCACACCTCTGCCCTTTTTGTGTCGGTTAACAGTGCAGGGAAAAACCACCACCCTCCCCCGAAGTACGTCCTCCATTCGTCACTGGTGCAAATGGACAATTCTGCCTTACTCAGTTCTTCTGCTAGTCCTGGCTCGTCTGCCGGCCACGTATCATCTCAGCTTTATAACGAAACACCCGTCAGGCATCGAGTTACCTTCTCAGCTTAGGTACAAAGTGCTTTTTATACAAATTATACTGTGTGTGTGTGTGTGTGTGTGTGTGTGAAGAGAGTGATGGAAGTAGAGAAGTTTATTTCTATA
>OMLM01000146.1:0-30605 GCA_900302695.1 Helostoma temminkii | reverse complement strand
TAATAATAAACTTGAAATAATGTACAGTGTTTACATTGTCACTCAATTCTCCTATTTTGTGTGAAATAGTGTACTCACCTTTTTTATGGATGTTTTCAGTGAAGAACCTCCACCTCCTCCTCCACCTGTGGTCTACTATCGCTACACAGACGACACACTCAGAAGTTTGGTTCAGAGGTTAAAAGAACGGACAGCTACACTCAAAGAGAAAGCCATAGATCCCTATGCCACTTCTCCAGAAATCAGCCCACCTGTTAGTAAGTACAGCCAAAGCATCCAAAAAGCTCCATCAAGTCTGATGGGACGCTAAACCCACTGTCGCTCTCTTCCTGTTCAGCACCTATTCTGAAGAAAGAGGACTACATCAGACTGAAGGAGGAGGAACGCATAGCAAAAGAAGAGGCAGATAAAAAGAAGGCAGAGGAGGCAGCTAAAAAGGCGGAGGAGAAAAAGAAGAAGGATGAGGAGAAGAGGTTGGAGGCAGAGAAGAAGGCAGAGGAGGAGAAGCTGGCGGAGGAGGCCAAGAAGAAAGCAAAGATCCTCCCAGACATCAGCTGCTCCTGCATTGACGTCCTCTTCCGTCCCATCGAGGAAAAGATGAATAAGATCCTGGGAAGCACCATAGATCCTTTCACAGGTCGGTGACATGGTCCATGTGATGTCTTAGTTTGAACAGACACACTTACCTGTAATCTGTGTGGTCTCTGTCTTCAGATCGCCGCTACATTGCCTGGTTGACTGTGGTAGCAGTGGCATACAACTACAACGTGTGGTTTTGCTCTGCCCGGTTGGCGTTCCCATACCACAATAAAGCTGTCAACCCCTACTGGATATTTTTTGACATCCTAAGTGACATAGTGAATGTTATTGACATCATGGTTTGGCAGCCCCGACTTCAGTTTGTCAAAGCCGGAGACATTATTGTAAGTCAGAAAGCATGTGAGGCATCTCTGTGCAGAATCTGTGACTGTGTCCAGTAAGTAAGAACAGTGTCCTGTCCCCCTGCAGAAGGACAGAGCTATGACAAAGGCACATTATCGGAAATCCCAACGATTTAAGGTGAGATTTTTTTGAACTTTTACTTTCTTTAATATCAGCATACAGTTTTCAAATATTAAAGCAAGCAGTATTTTATATTGTGAGTTAAACCAGTGGCTCCCAGTGTATCTAGTTGTTGTCAGCTCCCACCAAAAAGACAAGTTCTCTCTAAACATCTCTGATGGCTCCTTTATCAGTTGTGTACATCTCAACATTTTACACAAATTAGTTTTTTCTTTAGCCCATTTCATCATTTCATCACTTTTCAGCTGCACCTGTGACATCACATATATCCTGAAAACCATTGGCCACAATTTAACATTAGTAAAATTGAGCTTGTTTATGTCTCAGTATACAGTACAGAATGAAATCCATATGTGAAGTACAGAGTTCTGAAAATCCATTTTTACATTAGTGTACTGGTACAGTATTGATCTTAATACTTCCTCATGTTAAGTATTTTCTCCATAGACTGATGTAATCAGCATCCTGCCTTTCGACCTTCTCTGCCTGCACTTTGAATTCTCCTCCATGTACCGACTCAACCGCTTCATCAGGGTAAATTGACTGTATTTACATTTATGTAAATAAAACAGACACACACTGGACATCTGATTAAACGTCATATTTCCTGTGTGCTTATAGATCGACTCCTTCTTTGAGTTCAGCGATCGACTTGAGAGCATCATGGCCAAAGCTTACATCTGGAGGTACATGCTCACAGAACAGCTGAACACTGGTTCCAGTTCTGAGTATATTGTATGGAAACCTTTGTTGTTTTTTTAAGCACAAAACATGAAAACAAACAGATGCAATAGTTTTCACTTATGTAGAAATACATATACAGTATTTATACAAACATATTTGGACTTATAGACATATAAAACCACATCTGAATCCATTCAGGAAGCTTAGAAGGATTTTTTTCTATCAGTCTTTATTTCTTTTACAGGATCCCAGTCTCTACATTATGTTTTGTGCCTATATCACTACAGAGGTCCACTCATATTAAGAAATTGTAACACAAAGAGTAAAAGAAGCATTTATAACCTGCCATTATACTGGATATTACAGTAGAAAATAGAGTTTAGTTTTTTCATTTTTCCAACTGCATCTAATCTTGTCTTTTTTTTTCTAATTCAGAGTGGCTCGCACCACAGGCTACCTGCTTTTCATGCTCCATCTCAATGCCTGTGCCTTCTACGTGGCTTCAGTGCACCAGGGTCTTGCAACAACTACATGGGTGTATGATGGGAAGGGCTCAGCGTATGTTCTTATTGTTGTCTTGTTGTTGTTTGTGTTAAAGCTCACCAGGCTGGTGTAGCCAGTTGTGCATTGAGCCACTGACTGTCTGACACACATATATATATATATATATACACACACACATCAGTAAAGGTAATTTATCATGACTCTAATAGTGGCCTAGTCAAAGCTTGGACCTGAACTAGCTATTAAGTTATTAACTAAGGTACTGGATAAGCTTTTTGCTTCAACTAATATGATCATCACAATTAATTGTACATTTAGTATTTGCTCAGTTGCTTAGTGATTTAATTTGAAAAAACATAAAAAAGAAACTATTTTGCATGGGTTATACACAAAAAATCTCTAATCCTCTAGCTAGAGGACTTCTTCTATGATATCAAAGCATGTTTGTATTAAAATATCAATCATCATCAATAACCTGGAGCCATATTCTTCCACAGGTACCTGCGTTGTTACTACTTTGCAGTGCGTAGTCTGATCAACATCGGGGGTCTTCCAGAGCCCATAACCATCTTTGAGATTTCCTTTCAGATGGCAAACTTTTTCATCGGCGTCTTTGTGTTCTCCAGCTTGATTGGACAGGTAAGAGGACGGTCTTCCTCATGTGACAACTGAGGAAGACTCTCAACTGATTTGTTTCAGTTAAGTTCCGCAGGATTAGTTACTGTTCTTTATCATGTTAGACATTAAATGTGAGTTCAACCCTTTCAATCTTGCTTTCAGATGAGAGATGTTATCGGAGCAGCAACAGCAGGTCAGACATACTTTCGAGCATCGATGGACGGCTGTGTCGTCTACATGAACACTTATTCAATCCCCAAGCTGGTCCAGAACAGAGTGCGGATGTGGTACAACTACACCTGGGCTGCTCAGGGCATGCTGGGTAAGTCTGCATCCAGAAATCAGTAACTTGTTACAGAAGACATTGTGTAAGACACTCACAGATAATTTATAACTGTCACTTCCTATGGAAAGATGATCAAGTGTACTGAAACCCACATGTCCTCCCCAGATGAGTCTGAGCTGCTGGACAAGATGCCTCTGGTGATGAGAACTGCCATCGCTGTGGACATCAACCTGGCAACCTTTCAGAAGATCGCACTGTTTCAGGTGAGTCAGTATCACTTCTTCTAGACATCTGGTCTAATGTTAGAGCAGCAAGACTTAACCATTCACTGTAGTAATTTCTGGGTTTCACACAATAGTGTGAATTAAGAAATAAAGACTGAAACTGTGTTTTTCAGGGCTGTGACCAGCAGATGCTGGTGGACATGTTGTTGAGGCTCAAGTCAATCGTCTATCTTCCTGGAGACTTTGTTGTGAAGAAAGTGAGCATGTCTGTGTGTGTACAGGCTAAATGTTGCTGATCAACATGAAGTGAAAAACCAAAAATGTACAATGTTGACCAGAGTGTCCCACGCTGTCTGCAGGGAGACATCGGTAAAGAGATGTACATTATCAAAAGTGGAGCAGTGCAGGTGGTGGGAGGACCTGACAACAGTATTGTGTTCGTCACGCTGAAGGCTGGCTGTGTGTTTGGAGAAATCAGGTTAGAGTTTGGTGACGTGATCACTGCATAACATTACTAAAAACACAAATATATTTACTGACCGGTTTCAGGTTAATAAATGAGACTCAGTGTTATTTAGCATTTCTCTTGTTCTGCCCCACCATCACAGTTTGCTACAGTCTGCTAAAGATGGAGGAAACAGACGCACTGCTAATGTCAAAGCACACGGCTTCGCTAACCTGTTTGTCCTGGAGAAGAAGGACCTGTTCGACATCCTCGTCCACTACCCAGAGTCTCAGAAAGTGCTGGCCAGGAAGGGAAGGTGAGTCACTCATAAGACAGCAGAAGTGTATTTTGTGTTTGTGCCATGTTATAGTGAAGAAACTATAAAAAATTTTATCAACACCAGCCTCCGAAAACAAAGACAAACACCATGGTCAAGTCCTTTACACGTGAGAGCAATGATACCCCAACATCAGAAGCACGGTGCCAGTTTTCTCAAGCTTCCAGTTGTGTTATCAGGAGGAACAGCTACAGTGCTGTGAAAAAGTACCTGCCAACTGGTCACTAAACCAAATAACTGGTTTTGTCACACTCTGTGGAAACAACTGCAATCAAGTGTTTGTGGTAACAATGAGTCTCTCAATTCGCTTTTAATTTTCAGCATGATCAAGCTGTTTAAGCATCTCAACCAGACCATTTTTTTATCCATTATTTGATCCATGCACATCCACAGGTGGACTTACTGGTGTGTTTGAGGTCACAAACTAATGGCCTGACATTCTCCTTCAGGATTCTCTGGTAGAGCAGAGCACAGAGTTCATGGCAGCTTTTCAGGACCAGTTCCCCTACAATGGGGCTGTCGCAAAGGTGTCCCTGAAGCCCCTCCCTCTTTGCATTATTCATTGAGCCACTGGAACAAGCAGGCAGGGAGGATATAAAAATAACAGCAATCACAATTAAATATGTTGAATACAAAATATGCCTTTTCAATGATGATATACTTCTGAATCTTTTCAAACCCTAACCCCCAAACTTACATACATTACATTACAGGAAATGCAAACCTAACCAGATGAGAACACATGTAAAGAGTTCAACTTAAAATTGAATAGATGTCCCAAATTTATCAAAAAGAAAAAAAATATACAAATAATTTCAAGACTCATATGAAAAGGTCAAAAATCTGTTGAATGTGCCTTCCGTCATCGAAAGAGAAGTGGGACTGTCACTTCCTTGACTGGAGGATTACTATAGAGCAGCTCAGCTGAGATACCTAACTTTCTAGTGCAATAATAATTACATAGCAAAATGGAAGGAAATGGCTTTAAATCAGTTATATATTTCCCTCAACACGAGAAAAAACTCATATCATATATATACATATCTTCACTGAGTCGTTTAAACACACCCTCCATAGAAAATTGTTATCAAACATACTCGTCCATCCAAGAATTACTCTGCGTTGTAAGTTAAAGCTAAGTGTGAGAAGGAAGGGAACTTGAATACAACAGAAGAAAAATGGTTAAATACAAGGAAAATACAATCCACCATTTACACTGTAAAATATATAGAAATGCAGTCTATCCTTCCTCGTTAAGATGAGCATCCACTGTCTTCTTTCTGATGTCCAGACTGATTTCTTTACTTAGTAAAATATAGGAAAATTTAAGGCTTTTGTTTGTTTTCATGAAGGGGGCCAATTTTGTGTTCAACTATGGATGGGAGATGGTTGAACCAAATCAATTTGTCTAGCCAGGGAGAGTTAGTTCAAGTCCTCCAAGCTCTGAAGACATTTTGAGGATGGATAATTGTTAACACTGCCAATACAATTTAATAATTATGCTTT
This sequence comes from Helostoma temminkii, assembly GCA_900302695.1. Lineage (NCBI taxonomy): Eukaryota > Metazoa > Chordata > Actinopteri > Anabantiformes > Helostomatidae > Helostoma > Helostoma temminkii. The sequence continues at coordinate 24,939 of OMLM01000146.1, read as the reverse complement.
TAAGAGATAATTAATTTTGGGTGCTATATAACAAATATTCGATCTTTCTACTGTGGGAATGGTTAGGCTTAAACAGGTAATTTAGACTAGCTGCTTTTTATGGCTCTTTGAAGTTATCGTGAAGTTTTTAGGAACAGTAAGACACAATCTGTATAATTGTGCTACACACTTGGCTCTGTCTAGTCGCTCTGTCCAGCACTGAAGATAGCTTTTGTTATGAAATTACAATAAATAAAAGTCACTAATTATGCAGAAAGTTGAAATTCTCTGATTGGTTAGAGGAATGTTTGTTCAAAAACTTTTCTTCAAATTAAAATACATTTTGGAGCATATTTCTAGTACAAATGCTCAAACAGAAGCTACAAACTGTCTCTCTCATATACAGACTGTTAAAAATTGTGTATGTGCTTTTGTAACTGTACAGGAAACTCATTAAAGCCAAAGGTCCTGCAGCTGCTAAGACCAATGAAGAGAAGCAGAAAGGTTTGACTCTGTTTGGACAAAAGCCACCAACGCCCAAGATGCTCAAAGCCTTTGGCAACTTCCGCAAAGGAGGCCTGATGGACAAACTCAAGGTAGAGTCTTTACACTGAGGCACAAGGCACAGATAAACTGGGACTGTGTCCAGTCCTCTCATCACATAATGTTGTGCACCATGATGTGATGTGATGTGATGTGATTTTTTGTTTGTTTGTTTTCTCTCCACAGAAAAATGCAGCAGAGCAGAAGTGAGAACAGGCTCATAAAGGTGACAGCTAATCTGAAATGGTTCAGGTGTCACAGTTTGAAGCTCATTCCTAATGGGATAGCAGAAGCTTCAAATGGGGCATGTGATGACTTTAACCTCATAAACTTTATAGACCCCTTAATGGAGACAGCAATGTACTATGTATTTGTTAAATCTGATCAGTGCTGCTAGCCAAACCCGAGCTAGGCCATTGGTTTTCAGTTGACAAACGCCACAGTTGGCTGCAGTGGAAGGTGTGCAAACGATGTACTGTACAATCAGCACCGTAAGTATTTGTACAGTGACACAATTTCTTTTTCAGAAATGAGCACTTTTTATCTATAAATACCAATTTTAGGTGCATAATAATTAAATTGTGAGTTTGAATACTTGTAACATATCTGCAGTCAGTGACTACCACAAGTTTGTACCCAACAGACGTCACCAGAGGTTGAGTTTCTTTGTTCGTCATGGGAGGTTTTTTCCCCTCAGTAAAAACACATGCTCAGCTGGATTCAGGCCAGGTGACTGATTCAGTAACTGGAGAACCAAAGTAGTAACAATTGTCTCAGTGTCTAAATACTTGACAATGATTGTGCTGACCCTTAGATTCATACACAAACCAACCTGCATTTACAAAGTTATCATTTTATAATTCTGTGACATATGTAGTATTAAGGTTATTGTGGATGGTCCCCAATTGATTGACAGTTTCAACTTAAAGACTAAAAAATAATAACTTTATAAATGTAGAATTCATGGCAGAGCTGCTATATTGGATTGTATTAGATTGTACAGGCGGACATAATGTCAATGATATGCCTCACTGTATGTAGATCTCCGTGGAAATCTAAGGGTCATGAAACTAACAAAACAGACAGGAAAGTATTTTTTAGAGGTAAGCGGTATTTTGTAAACCTGAGCAACTCTGACACTATGAGTCCAGTTCATAGAATAAAATACACAAAGCATTGTGATCACTAATTAAAAAAGCAGTATAACATGATACATAAAATAATCCACATTAATGGAAGTGAAAAATAAGGCATATGTGCTGTTTAGCTTCCTGATCCCATGCACAAAACTGCTATTGGATATTTTCTCTCAATATGCAGATAGCACTGACATAAGTGGGTTTGGACTGAGAGCAGTTAAGAGAGACTGATTTGTGCTTTACAGTACATTTCCATCTCTTCACAACTGCTCCATGAGTCTGTTCAAAGTCAGCTTAAAGTAATCTCTCAGTGCAGAAACATTTAACACTTGAGCTTCCAGAAGTTTATCTGTCTGTCCTCTCCTCCTGTGATCATTGTGGTGCACAGGTCATTCATCCACATGGCTGTGACAGCACCTGGGAAAAGGAACAATTTAACTTCGGACATGCAGTACACATAATGAGAGAGCAGAAATCATGTTAAACCCCTGCTACTGTATTTGGCCATATATCTGTATCATTTTAACGAATGAGTACTAGTGAGAGAAAGTGAATCTTTGTGAAGCATCTGACAGTGAAAACCTGCTAAGCAAATCCTTGGTATTTAATTTATATGGATCAAGTAAATCTGAGGCAAGTGGTCTTAATGTTTTTTTCCATGTCATTCAATAAATATTGTTTTATGAAAACCTATAAACTGAATATACAGCTGTTTGTACTTAGTGTGGCAGAATGGGAACTATATCAAGAGTGATACCTCTAATATAAGAGTAGTCACTCTTATATTAGAGGTATCACTCTTGATATAGTGATCATCATCGTGGTGAAATGAAGCAGAACAACACCTGCTTTCACATGTTGATACTTTCTTTACTACTACATTTTTTCTACTTACTTTGCCTCTACAAATTTCACTTAAGCTGACAATAGTTGTGTAACTGTCATGTTCCCATTAAAAATACTTTATCCTTCCAGAAAGGGGCAGTTTAAAGAAAGTGCATGCATAAAAACAACACATATATTCTGACATGTGCTGTGTGATGAGTACAGTCGGTGCTAAAAGGCACAAAAGGCACAAAGCAAGCAGATAGTGTTGTCTAGTAATAATGCAACTGAAGATTCAGGGATTACATAAAAAAGTATCTGAACATTACATTAGTTGAAACAGGATGTGAAATAGATTGGGCATCTTTAACCATATGAAAATAAATGTCACGATGCATGAATCAAATATACACAAAACAAGTTTTCAGCTCCAGAAACATTAATATTTCTAGCTGCACTGGATTAGAATTGAGGCTATTAACATGTTGCCATGGTGAAAATGCCATTTTTGATTTACCACACATGGGTTTAACTCAAGGTGACTGAACTGACTAATCAGCTGATCAGGATTAGAGTTTGCTAAACCTGCTTCCTGACAGTCTCTGAGGTGAGCTGCTGGAGATGGGAGAATGAGCTGTACCTGAGTGAGCGGGGATCCTCTTGGTTACAGTGTTGCTGAGCAGGTCCCACAGCACCAGGTCACCAGACTGCCCCCCACTAAGAACAGAGTTCCCATCCCAGCAGAAACACCTGCAAACACCCGCACAGCATCAGTCAGCAAGAAACTGTTAATCGTCTACAACTATACAAATGAAACGTGTGCAGTACAAACAGACTATCAGGCTTCACCGCTCTGCAGATGTTGTCTCACCTTTGCTCCTCCTCAGCTTTTACATTTGAGATGATCATTGCTGTCTGGACGTCGATCACCTTCATACAGGAGTCGGCACCGACACTGAGAACGTGCCGACTGTCTGAGGATGTTAAACATGAAGCTGTTACTTCAGAGTTTGTGACTGAACTTCTCAGTTCAACTCTAGAAGCCACTACAGGAAAGCCGATGATGTGCAGTGGACTAACCTGTGTTGCCAGATTATAAACACTGCTGTGGTTTTCATAACTTTTGTGGTAGTGAGGTAAAGTGTGCTGCAGTGTAATAAATATTTAAGTATGGTTTCTGCAAACACAGACTTCTATCATTACACTTATTGTCAGGCAGTGTAGATGACACACGTAAGTTTTGGCTTTTTTGACTTTTTGGTCCAACACCCACCAGGACTAAAAGCTGCGTGGTGGATGGTTCCGGTGTGACATGGGACCTGATGCAGAGCTTCATAGCTGCTGGTGTCCCAGATGGTGATGGACCCATCTTTACAGCCAGACACCATCAGAGTCCCTGCTGGATTCAGACCAATAGTGTTCACCTAAAAAGCAACATGACAGGGAAATGAATGTAACATTGATGTATGACACAAATGCTGTAATCATTGAACAGTTCTCCTTCTATTTCCTCTGTGTGAATCAATACTATTAATAAACCCTGGCACTTGACTTTATGCACTTTTTTCATATGCTGATGATGCATCCTCACTCACCCCGGCATCATGTTCCAACTCAGCCAGCAACTCAAACTGTGATCTCTTGTGACTGGAGGAGCCATCAGATGCACACTGCCACACCTGGCAGAACAAGAACACAATGTACTGTCTCAGACTTCAAAACTAACTTTTTGCTTCTATTACTGCAGTATAGCACAATATATTACATTGTAACCCTGTTATACATATCATATCACCACATTCTTGAAGCTGGCAGCATATTCTTAGTGATAAGTTGATTGTAAAGTGGCCATTAGATCACCTTCAACAGTAGCCTCCTACCACTACATCTCCTATCCTGTCACGTTCACCTCCTGCTGACATAATGGTGCAGACACTGGCTGGATTCCAGACAGGTTAATGTGGGGATGTAATACATGAAAAACTCCAGTTCTGCCCTTAGTTCACAAGTAAAGAATGGCTAAATGTGAAATATGTAAGCTTTCAAACTGAGGGCAGGATTTTCAAAATAAAAGTAAAAAAGGCGCTTTTGCAGTCTGCAGGTCCCAGTCTTCTTATTCTCTGACCAGGGTCCTTTTTTGTTAAATTTCAGATAAATAACTAAATTTAAACCCTGATTCATGTGGTGGAAAAAAACAGACAGGCAGAGAAATATATCGCTCAGAAAATGTTCCTGGTCCCAGGAATAAGTTCCTGCAGTGGGAAAAGGCTTATTGAGTGAGGTGTAGTGTACACCTGGACAGGTTGTCATCTGCCACAAGACTAACACACAGGACAAACATTCACACTCAGAAGTGACCCTACCTGATCTGCTTGTTTATGGAATGTGGGAGGAAACCACACAGAAAAAAATGTTTCAGAATTTTTACCTTGACAGTGGAATCCCAGGACGCCGTGTACAGCCGCTCATCAAACCAGCACAATTTACTGACTGCATCATCGTGACCCATCAGCGTGTCCTGCCTTCTACCATACGGGACGGAGTAGAAATAGCTAGGGGAGAGGAACATTTAGGTTAACAGGAAGCTGAGAAATCCATGTGATCAATGTGCACATGTAGTGTACATACACGTTGTTGTCCCAGGAAGAACACACCGCAGTTTTACCATCAGCCAGCATCAGGCATGATGATAAGGCCTGAAAAGCAGACAGAGTCAGAGCAGATCACACAAAGGAGGACAGAGAAAGGAGGTGAAGGGGACGGTGGTCGTACCATGTTAGAGAAGGACATGCTTCTCTGGAACTCCTTCAGCTCTTTGGAAAACATCTTCAGTGTTGAGTCTAGAATGAAGAGATACAGTGATGAATAATACCGAGTATATTTCCTTCCCAGTGAGACAACAGCTCCACAAGTGGAGGAAACATGGTTATTTTTACTTCAACTGGAAGTCTACCACCACCCAGTCACCACCTTTTATTAAAATCGATTGTGTTAGCAATAAACTCTAAGTGCTTTTATGTTCTGTGTGAGAACCAATATGGAGCTTTACTCATTTTATTTATTTATTGCTGCAGTATGTTAGATTCATACTGTGATTACACCATTTTGCACTATGCTGACAACCCCATAGACCACTAGACACAGAAGAGGCCTTTGTGCTGAATACATAGGAATCTCAGGAACACATAACATTACATAACACAGTGTCATTAAAAACATGAAACTGACTAATCACACTGTTCCTCTTTTTCCTGCAATAGCTTGTGAGAAATATGTAACATTTATTGAATTAGGACTGCACTACAGTTCTGAGGGAAAATCTTTATTCAGTGAGGATTCACTAACCTTTTACTGATATACAAGTATCTTAACAATCAGTGTTTGTCTTTAGCTTTTACCATATCTACAATAATCAGTTTGTCTCTTTCTACAGTTCCGTCCCAGAAATATTTGGGCAGTGACAGAGTTGTTATGATTTTGCCCTCATACACCACAATGGAAAACAAAGCTACAAAACTGATAGGACAGTGCCTCACAGTGCAGATGGACAATGACTCTATACATAAAAACATTATTTATTATTTATTATTATTATTTATTAATTATGGCAATATTTACAACTATGTCACTCCTTAAATAGTAAACGCCATTTTTGTAAAACATCTTAAATAAACCTGAAAGTTTCCACTTCAGTCACATCTTGATTGTTTTATTTCAGATCCATTGTGGTGGTGTATAAAGGCAAAATCATGCCCAAATACTTGCAGACCTAACTGTAGAGATGTGAAGGTGACAGACTGTCAGACCTTGGGATGTGGAAAAAATAGCTGCTCCATCTTGAGTCACAGCAATTCCAGTCACAGCCCTGCACATTCACATGTGGAAGAGAGGATACATTTAGGTTCATGAAGCAATCAACCTATTACACTTCCCTAAGACAAAACTCAGTCAAAAATACAGTTGCAAAGGGGAATCTGAAATATCTGAAACATGTTTTCCCCTGGTGCCCTACAGACACATTTCATCCTGAATATATAGAACTTACTGTTTTCAAAACGGTAAGTTCTATTCACACTAGCGAACAGTAGGTGGACTAGCAAAGTATATGTACTGTTATTGCTGCAGCCAACTGTCTTACTCTTTATGGATCTTGTGGCTGGAGACAAGTGTTAGACTGCCCATGTTTGCCCAGGCCATCTTCCTGCTCTCCTCCGTCAAGTCTTCAAAGGATGAGTCTTCAGTCTGAGAGGCTGGAAAACAACAGGACTGGGTAACTGTAGAGATGCTGTGTGTTGAAAAAAACATCATCCGACTTGTATTGTTGAAAACCTTATCCTTCTTTTTACAGGGATGTTATGCTGTAATTACCTGGAGACAGTTCACTGACAGGTGAGTTGATGCTGGGGCTTTGAGTAATGTTGTGAAAGCGTGGTGTGATCCTCTGAGGGTGAGGGCTGGTGAACAGTTGTGTGGGTGTCTGACCGAACTCCAGGATCTGTGTCAGCATTGCGATTCTCTCGTCAGGCTCTTCGATGCTTCGCAGAGATGTAGAAGGGAAAGTCAAACTAATTATGTCAACAACAACAACACAATATCTGGAAATAAGAACTATTGAGGGATTTTCTTAAATACCTGTCACAGTCGATGCCGCCTTCATAGGTCAGTGGGTGAAACACTGAATGACAACAAGATAGAAGTTAGAGTCCAGTTTGAGTGACTCTGTTGCTGAAAGTAGCTGCTGGTTATTTTACCATTGTTTGCTGCCACGGCTTCGCTGCCTCTCTGTTTGTAGCCAAACACCAGGTCGATCCACTCATGAAGATGCTCTGACACATACTGACTCTCCAGTGCTGCCTTGTGCTTCTGAAGGAAATCCCTAGCATCTGGAATGACAGGATGCAAAAATGCATCAGCACACAGAGCTAAATATAAGTTTATGTATGCGTATACAACATATTAGCAGGTGGATGGTAATATGGAGGTGAGGAAAGTTCACAGGGGTTTACCTGAAGCCCATGGTGGGAGAATGACATAGCCAACTGGTTGTCCATTCTGCCTTCTGCCCAGATCGAGACTCAGTTTGTTTTCCAGGAAGCTGCAGTCACTTCCATAAAACTCAGGAATCAACTACATGACCAGAGAAAAATCCAAACATGTCAGACAACATAAGAACCACATGCACCTAACTGCAGATACCATAAAAAGACATTCCATACATTATTTTGTTAGACCTAAAAGTTCCTGCAGTTTGGACTGTGAGCGCAGTACAAGCAGACAGTACTGGTACAGTACTGCACCATCAGCAGGTGTCACACTAGGTACTGCACATACAGAAATCAGGAAATCCAGAATCACTGAAAAAGGGCAGCTTGGCATAGTCTGATCAGCACAACCTGATTTAATCTGTTGCATGTTTGCCAAGACAGGATAAGAAGGTGCAGTTATGTCAAGCCAGATAGCTGGGGAACTCTTACCCACAATGCACGTCTTTTATTTATTTAACGAATCTATCTACTCAATTTAATCTACTATCTTCTCTATTTAATCTATGGTCCTCTGCTTTGTGACCAGCCCAAGCAGAGGACAGTGAGGGTGTGGCTTTGCACAGTCTGATATTGCATCTTTGGACCCAGCAGCCTAAAGGAACATGTGATGTCATTGCTTGTATTTATCAGTCTGATGTGATCTATGTACAGATATAATACATTATCTATCTGCAGAGGCCAACGATCCTTGCTTGTTGAGTATCAACGCTTCCCTGTCTAGTACATCAGCTATTATGAAGAGGAATAGCATGAATCCTCCATAAACACCAGCTATACTACACTAAGGCTCACAGTAATAATGATTATCACACACGACGCAGGATAATAAAAAATTATGATATTCCAGAAGATCATTGAATGACTGTAAAACACATTCATTTGTAACAGAATTGAAGCCTGTCCTGGTTGTTGGCCTGGTCCAGGGCAGGACCAAGCCAGGCCAGGGCCAGCTGGAAAGAATAAACCTCCATTGTAACTTAATTCATTTTAATTTAACCTGCAACTGAATCAAGCTAAATCAATATTTTGTCATTCATTTTAACTAATATAACCTGCTTTTTCACAACCAAGGCATGGCTATATCCAGACAGGATGATTAGAAAGTACAAGTTTAATCCCCTGGTTTTGTGAAATACCCTTCTGACAGAACCTGTTCTTGTCCTGTCAGCCATACTGATATTACAGTGCAAACACGGCAAATGATTCATAGTGACAAGAAACAAAGAAAGATCAATATTTTTACCTCTTTGAAGTCAGTCGCTCCCTCCAAACAGTTTTTCCATGTTTCTCCTATGCTGTAAGAAAAAAATGAAAACGTTCAAAGCTGAAATATACATTTGATAAAGTAATTCTAGCAGTAAAAAAAAATAAATTTACAGATTCACTACAAGTTATTGTTTTGTCATCGGACCCATACATTAAGTGTTATACTATAATACTTCATTAGTATTAGTATTATTATTCATATTTAGATGTCCCAATCAGTTATTTCAACATAAAAAAAATGGTGGAAATAATTTGTAATTTTAGACAAGAGAACAAATATACAATGCATTAAGGGACTTAGAGCTACAGTATGTACTTCCTTTCAAACATCTGTTGTCAGCAGAAAGATATTCTAAAACTTATATTAACGTGGAGAGATGCTGTTAAAGGCTGGTGATCTAGAATCACAGAATAGTCTTGAACCAGTGCAGAGATATACACTTCTAAATATTTCTGAGTGACGCTCGCCCTTTATCTTACCAGACCATTCCTATTATTTCATCTTCACTGTTCAGCTTTGTAGCTTCTGATTTGGTGAAATTTTATTGATTGATTTTGAGGGACAAGCTACTGTTAGCATGATTCCCAGAAGTTGCATATTATAGCTTGAACTCCTGCAGGATTTCTTGTCCACAAATAAACAAACCTGTTAAACATTCGATCTGCATGGTCAAAGCGGCCATTCTGGAGACACAGCATGTGCTCTGGAGCTGCAGGTACAAGACAGTTCAACTTTAATACATGATGTAGAAGATTAAAAATGAACAATTTCATGATTTATTGGGAACAAAGCAACTAGGAACCTATAACAAACATACAATAGAAATTCCAACTGTTGTGAAAGATGCGATTCCAGTCATTATTTTAATTTATCCTTTTGTCTATGGCAATATTTACTATAACATCTAAAAAATATTTTTAAGGCAAGTACCAATATTTACACAATTCCACCTAAAGGACTAGAAAACTGCTTACTACCTAATAAACCCTAATATACACTGAACATAGCCTGTGTACTGTGAACCTACATGCTGTGGATTAATTGGTGTGACGTACCCACTCTGACCAGATAAAAAAGGACGTAGCCTGGAGATGAGTAGTGACTGCCGTACATGAACCTAGGTTCGGGCATGCCTTGGTAGCGAGCCTGTGAACAAGAGAACAGCTCAGTGGTTACTTCTGGATGGAGACATTCCAATCAGTAAACGCTGCACAACGGTCTCACCAGTAGTCTGTCCAGTCGCTCTTTGTTCAGGGCTCCCACAGGTTTGCTCAGATCTCTGAAGGCGGCAGCATTTGTCAGATCTGAGAGACAGATACTCAAACCTTTACTCCTCAAGTGGTTTTAAAGAGAAACTGACAAAGCAGAGTTAAGTCAAGCTGCTGCCCCACCTAGCTGTGCGCTGGTATAGTCAGCGATGACCCAGGGGAAGACGGGATACTGGGAGAGGTCGTTGCAGCTGCGGTCAGCCAGGTTGTTCAGGTGGAGGAGATACTGATAGTTACTGAGATGACCTCGCTGCCACTGCAGCATGTAACTCTCTGCTGTGTGCTCTGTCATGTGGTTCTCTGTGTGACCGAGAAGGAGGAACACAGCATGGATAGATGCCTCTAGTCAACAATGTGTTATTTGGTTTAACTAAAACTAACAGCTAGTCATCTGGATCTGACACTGACTCTGTACTTCTACTCTTAATACTCTGAACACTTGAATTTAATAACTGGTCAAACCAGCTGCTTTTGGCAGACACATCCTCAAAAAAAAAAAAAAACTACAAAACATTCAGGAAGAATTTTGAATTTTCTTCCTGCTTCAGCTCAAATATTTTCTTATGAATATGTATGTGAACTGCTTTCACTCCACAGCATCTCTATTGGTTTTGAGATCTGGACTCTGGTTGGGCAATCTAACTTCTGTGTTGCTGCATAAATTGACTTCTACTGAACTGTTCTGGACTATCCTTGATAATGAATGGAATAAATTTTCCTCTCAAAGATGAAGCAGTCCAGGCCTCGGGGCAGCAATGTTATCAAAATACTTTCGATAGGGATGTTTTCATGTTGGTATACAGCACCATTTTTATACCATAAACACAAACATTTAACTATTGAGATGACTCTGTGACCATCTGGGGGCTGTTTACATCAGCTCTTGCTCTTTCTCGGGAAAAGCAACTTTACAGTGTTTTTTATGAATCAAAGTAGCTTTAACATACACCTCTAACATAGTTTCACTGAGTGGTCTCAGGGTTTAACTGACAGTTGTTATAGAGATGATTTAAATTCTTGACACTGTAATAATACAAGTTTGCATAATGAGGAAACGCACCAAGGAAGCCCTACATATTTCATATCTGAGTCTTCTCACCCAGGAAAGTGGCAATGTAGTAGTAGATTTCATCTCTGTCTGCTGTGTTGTAAAACTTCAGGTAGATGTCAGAGCAGAAATCATTCTCAGTACAGAACACCTCTAGACCCTGTGCAGGAGACACACACACACACACACACACACAAAATTATCCTACTGTACAGTTGCAGTGACTACAGTCTGTGAGTTTACATGTACTTAAGTAAAGCTTACAGTCATCTTTGTTGAGTAAGATGATGAGGGACAATCATTACATAGAGCGCAATGGTGCCTCTTTTTAAAATCAAGTTCACCTCAAGACCAAGTGAGATCAAGTGCTCTGTAAATAAGTCATTTTTCACCAGGCATTTCTTTAATTCAGTCAGTTTGCACTGTGAAATGGAACACTGGTCTGTCTGCATGTCTCCCTCAGTACTGTCAGCTCCCCAGAGACCAACCATAAAAACTAGTAATTCATTTTACATAAAAAATTTTTATTAAAAAAAACAGACATATCGAGAAGCAGTCTCCTCTGTCTCTGTACAGTTAAACAGTAAACAATGCTTCCAAAATAAGCCCAAGGTAGAGGAAAGGCAGAGGTTACTCTCTTGCTGCATGTGTACACAGTTCCAGTCACCAGGCTTCTTCACTGCATTTAATCTCATTCCCTGGTTTCCCAAGAATCCTGGTTTCTCTGAGTAACCAGATTACTTAAGCGCATGTAAATGCATTCAGTGTTGACAACCTCAAGGAACCCTGTCCTGTTTGTTTTCCTAGCTAGTTCTGCTCTACCCACTGCTGCTTTCCTGGATCAGGTGTGTCCCAGCAATCGGACGCTGGAAGAAACCACCTTAAATGGACTGAACACACCTGATCCAGGTAAGCAGCAGTTGGTAGGGCAAAGGTGGAAAACAAGCAGGACAGCAGTCATCAGAGATCAGGTTCTGACAGCTACATTATTAAGTACACCTTGAAACTCACCAGAGGTCGAAGTCCATGTCGCCTTTTGTAGATTCTCCTGACTTTGTGCAGTTTGATTTTAATCACGTGTTCCTGGCAGGAAAAGTCAGATAAATTGTTAACAAATAGTTCATTTGCAAGGAGCTGACAAGTGTTGAGCGTTTCACTGAGAGCAGTCAAATAATCTGTAGGTAGCACAGTGCCAACAAGCAGCATGGCGACATTAGTCAGCTCACCGGATATCCGTTCAGGGGCTGGAAGTAAAGGTTTTCATCCGTTATGCAGACGTGGCCTGGATTAGACACCAGAGGCATGACCATCTCCACTGCACACTCCATGTGAGGCTTCTCAGCCACGTTCTGAAAACTTCATAGCAAAGTGGCACCACTGTTCTATAATTTATGATTGAATTTTAGATCGAGTTAAAACACAACTTATGCAACTTACAGTGCATAAAAAGACAACTGCTAAACAACAGTGAAACATGAGTAAAAGAGGGGCTAAAAAGACACCCTGATGTCAACATACCAGTTTTTGTCAAATGATGTTCTCGCCAGTCGTGACTGTAAATTGGCTTCAATCTAAAAAATACAGCAGAAGCAATGTATGTCTGATGATGGATGATTATATGATGGCTGCCAACCACAGTTCTAAAATAATCCTTGACTACAGGATAAAGACTGTGGCATAAGTAAAAATAAGTAATAATAGGATTTAGGATTTTAGGCTTCAGCTGAGGACATCAACAAAAGCTTATTGGAGTCAGGAGTTCATATATGTTTGCTATTTATCTGCCTCATCATATATTACAACCAGTTAATGCAGAAAAGCTGGTCATTCCAAAATGTACATGCACATGTGACAAATTATTTATGCTTTTGTTATGTATACTCTAGTATCAGGTTACAGGGGGGCTACAGTGTACTTTAAACTCACCATTGCTGTCTGGTCTCCAAGTTTGTCCAGACATGAGGCTCTGTGAAGCTGTAAAAGTCACAAGAATCAGACTCAAGCAAAGTGACATTACTGTGTTCTCTTTCAGTGAAATTCACCATCAAACATTTCCCACCAGCACATACCTGAAGTACTGTTTGAACAACGTCTTCTGTTTTACTGCAGACTTCCAACTGAAAGGTAATTTCCTTTGTTCCCTGTCGCAGTAATGAGATGTTCATTTAATGTAATTTGATTTAATTTGTTTTGTCCTTTAAATATTATTAATTATTAAAAACCAACTGTCCCAACAGTCCACACTGTTTGACTGTGTGACTTTTATATCACATACAAGCTCACATACAAGGAACAAAGTGAAGCTTCATTTAACTGTAAAAAATGTGTAGACGTACACATTCGGTTGACTCACCCTTTCATTTCGGTAAGGTGCTATGATGTTGCTTTCTTTGATGTAAATAACCTGAAATCAATTATAAAATGAAAGACCCGTGATCACGAATAACACGCCACAGGAACAACTCAAGATAAGACATCGACAATCGAAAGTAAGTGAAGGCCAAATCTCTCACCTGTTCACATGAAATAGAAATAGCTGAAGGCCTGGGTCTGCGAGAAAAACACACATAAAAAAAACACATCATTATGACCTAAAGAGATTGGTCCGAATTAAACTTACTCCACATTTAAAACACTTATATATTTAATAAGGACAATTTAACATTGGGATTCTACAAAAAAAAACAAAAAACATCAATACTAAACATTAAATTTGTTTAATATCCAGCTACCTTTACGTAGGTTGAGTCAATAGCGGACTGTGACCGTTTAATGCATTTGTAAATTTCAAAACAGGCTTCCCAGTATACTTCTGCATGCAACTTCTATTTATAAGTAACCAAACCTGCTCGACAAACCAGACAAACACCAGCGTGTGAACTGAATATGTAACACCAGTGGTGAAACTGTGCTCACTCATTGAAAGGGTTGTTCTCTTCCTCCACAAATTCGATCCTGTTACAGTCTCGAAGAGGAATCTACAGAAAGCAGGAAAACAATTACAACATTATCTAAACAAATCTAAACAAACATTTACTAACAGTTCATGACTGAAAAAACATTTTATCTGTTATGAAGAGTTACACGTCAAGCATTAAAATCAAAACTAACCTTTACGATGGGCTCTGTAAAATCGTCTGGATCAAATATGACCGATCTGGAACAGACCTTCAATGAGCCTCTGACTTTTCTGGAAGAAAGATATACAACGTTAGCTTGTTAGCATTTGGTTAAATACTTTTTAAAATACTGTTTTTTACAACATAAGTGAAATATTTGAAACAAAGAAGCTAAAATAAAGAAATAATTTCCAATTATTTTAGACAAGTTAGCATAAAATTGCTAACTAATGTTTTATCAGGTTTTCAAGACATCGTTTTAGTTTGTTCAAGCCTTGGGAAGATATTGATATATTTATACAACTGTGAACTCAGTCCTTTATGGCTTATATCCTTTTTGTTCAAAGACGTTCACAATTTGTTCACAATTAGTCTTTTTATTTGTAGATGAATGGTTGCTACTAATAATCTGAATTACCTCTCCTTCTTACAGCTGCTTGCCACTTGGTATGCAGTGTGCTGTTCAAAATAATACTCTTCCATATCCAGCAACAAGAGGGAAAATCTAGGGAAGAACAAAGAACAAAAAAGGAGTTTGAGATGACATGAAACAACTACTGCTACTGTGTGCTAAACGTGTAAATAAGAGGATCAATCTACAACTCAACGTAACTTCATTGTGGTTCTATGCCTCCACCACAGCTGACTGCAGCTGTCATCAGCGCTGAGGCATGAAAACAGGAGAAACACTAAAGTTATTAGAGCAGCTATGTTATTTATAATATGGGTTTTATATTTTATTTTATTTTATATTTATATTAATAGTCTCCTTTGATACAGGATTATACGATACGTTAGAATGCCTTGTTTGTGCTGTGTCTTTACCACACCTCTTCCCCACATCCCACTGTGTTCTGATTGGCCAGCTTATGAAGTCTTCCTGTGTGCCAAACTATGCTTAGCGGGAACAGCACCATCTGTCAGCAACAACCGAGCTGAAAAATCCTGCTGTATAGTGGGCCATGCTGTGAAAGCAGTCGTCTGTGAAGTGCTGTGAACATGTCAAAAATTGCTTGATATTTCTGACCTGTATTGTTATTTTTTTGTCTCGTTGTTAAGAAAAAGTAAACAAAGTGAATTTTTCTTCTGCAAGACATACACTCAAACTAAGCACCATCAGCAGGACCCCCAGCAGTGAGGGGGCCTGTGGGGTGCCCCAGAGGGTGCTCAGCAAAGTTTGATTAATTTCCTCAAGTTGCTATGTCAAGTTGCTTTATGGGTAATGCAGACACCAGGTTTTGAATTTCCAGTTGTGATAGAATGAACAATACCACTCAAAGGTTTGGACACACCTTCTTCTTCAGGGGCTTTACTTTTGTTTCATTAAAACTGAAGACTCTGACACTACAACAGAAGAAAAAAATAATACTTATTGTCCAAGGTAGGCACAGATTCACAATGTAACGTCCCCAAGAATGTTTCAGTTCACAGGCTGCCCGGTCAATTAATCTGTGGCATTTCTTGCCTTCAATCAAAAACTGCAAGTGCAGGTATAGTAGGAAAACGAGCAGGATACTGTGTCTTGAGGATCAGGGCTGAGAACCACTGCTTCAGACTATCAGTTGTCTTAGATTGTACAAAGCTGTCATCAACGTAAAATGTAGCTACTTTGAAGAAATGAAAACATCAGTTGTATTGTGGATTATGTTCAGTCATACTTTCAGTGTCTTCAGTATTAATGTACAGTGCTGAAAATAATAAACAAAGAAAAAACACTGAAGGGAGAAGGAGTGTCCTAACATTTGGCTTTTGGTGTAGCTTTAAAGTGTGAATATATTGCATCACCTGGTTTATAATCTAGTGATAATAATAATAATCTAATAATAATGAGGTTTTAGATGTGTTTACACTGGACAAACTGCAGCCTCTTCACATTAAAACCAGTGTCCAAGGTTCATAAAGTGCAATGCTGAGGCCGGTGGAGACTGTAACTTTGTAAGTTTAATAACAATTCCACCATGTATTAATACATCTGCTGAAGTCAACAGAAAATTTTGAAATACGCAAGATTTTAAAGAATCATATAAAGAACTTAGAAAGTCCAGCTACCCAGGTCTGGCCTGCACTACAGCCTTCTGCACTGTGTACAGTACCAGTGTGCTGAGCATCAGTGTGTTAAACCACTGTGACGAGTAATGTGGTTTCCTTCCTTTACAGCTTTACAAACACATGTGAAACCAATGGGCACATTTTCAAGAACAGCATAAGAAGCACAGTATAAAAACACTGTAAGTACATGCAAAAAATCATTACACAGACTACTTAATTGTGACAGATATTCTGTCAGTAACCCAATCAACACCACAGGGCTACAGTTTCACCACAGCTGTGCGAACAGCGTGTTTCAGCTGCTGCAGGAATATGTACTCTTCCAAGTGTTGGAGCCGAGCTCTTCTTCTGTCTGGTCTAATGCCCTCTGAGTCAAAGTCTACTGCGTGAGCACTCAATTCAATTCAGTGATCACAGCCACGAGGAAAATCATTTAATGGCTTTTATCAGTTAAAAGAACAAGTCACTATAGGCTCTGGTGATGCATTAGGGCCACATGGAATTCACTCACAACAGACACTATGTGCTGCATTATGGTGGATGTGAGGACTGGAAAGTAAGTAACATATCAACACTCTAAGTGTTCAATCAACCATGACTTCAATCATCAGTACGTCTTACAATTGTTTTCTAATAACCACCATGTTTGTATAAATAATATTCAATGAATGAGAAAGTGTCATTGTTCCCTGCGAACATGCTGTAATGTTTGACACACTGTAAAACACTGTTAATACAAATTCATTTCAGAGTCAATAAACTCCAACATGTAGAGCAAAGCAACATTTACTGGTCATATATGACTAAATGATGGACGCAGAGTGCGGTCATGTGTAGTAATTAGCTGACTGACTGAGGAATCCGCCTGCAGACAACAACCTGACTGAACCCAGATGTGACTGTATCTGTTGAGATGCAGCTTCAAGTTGAATCTGATTAAATGTCACTGTCGGAAACTTTACATCATCGGGATTCACAGCAGATTGTATATGAGAAGCCAGTTCAGTTGATTATGTGACCGGTGGCTGAGCGTCCTACACACTGACCGAGCTGCTGCTCCCTCGGGCCTGTCAACATGCCTTCAGGAACAGGACTGCATCACACAGCGGAGTGGATAGACCCGCAGGCCGCTGCAGCCGCAGACTGCGGTATATAAACACACACGCACTCACACACACACGCCGACCTCTGCCAGTGTGAACAAGGACTGAAACGGCACTGACCTTTCTTTGGTCCGTTCCTGCGTCTTTACAAAAGCCATGACTGCACACCATCCTCTTCACAGAGCGTGAACACCGAGCAGCCACAGTCAGATCTCTGTAAACACGGAAGCCAGCTGGAAACCACGTGACTCAACACCAAATACAAGAGAGGTGTCACTCTGACGGTATTTCGGGGCACCGTCACGGCAATGTTGCTCATTTTTCCAGTCACATTATTTGTCTTAAAATGAGTTGGTTTTGCAGTTTATTAAACAAATATAAACACTATGGTTTACTTAAGTATAATATTTACTTTTGTTTACCAATTCCCCGGAGGTAAATATTGTACTTTTACTCCATAGATTTATTACATTTAAAATTAGTATTTATAAAAAAAATTAATGTAATGATTTGTTAATAAAACACACTTTAAAAGCAAATTATCTCTAAATTAAACCATTGGACTACAATCTACATTTTGACACAGGGTTCCTCTGAGGCCCTCATGATGTCTGCATGAAGCTGCGTGGCCTACATTTACGGACAGAGAAGGATCCTTCCATATATAGACGATCTTCGTCTAACGACGTCTTGACGTGTCACCGGGGTCAGTGAGGGAAGTTTCCGATCTCGAAGTGTGTCTAGTTTGAAACAGGGTCCGTGTGTGAGATGCAGAGTTAGTTAGTGTTTGTCCGGGACCATGTCCCCGCTGCAGACTGTGTCCAGCTCAACATGCAGTGGAGGAGACACATCACCGGATTGGCTTTCAGCTTCGTTTTCGTTGTGTCATACTTCACTAATAAGGTGAGTGTTTAGGGCAATAAAACACTGGTTTGACGATGAGGATATCAACAATAGGTCATTTTTACCAACTATTAAATCGCTGTTGTTCAGTTATTTACTTTAGCCTGTCACTGTCTTCAGAGGAAGAGTTAAAAGCAGCGAGACTCTTGTTTACCTTGTGCACAAAAGATGACTTGTTCCATGGAAAAAGAGTCAGGCCTTCATCATGAATAGTAATAATCAATCAATAAGGAAAACACGACTTTTTATGCGGTGCTGCTTCTAATCAGGAGCAAACGTGGCCCTTGAAATCAGCACTATCAACAACAGCTCTTATTTTGGTAGGAAGCTGCTGCAGGAAATGAATATTAACAAGTTATAATAACGTATTGTTCTTGGATGTACTGTTTGCCGAATTGAAGATTAAACCTTACCAGCAATAAATAACAAAGTCATAATTGCGTTGTACCAGGTAAGTGCAGTAAGTAGTATTGGATGTTCTGAATTGGCAGAATTTTCATAGGAGTTTGATGCGAAGGGTGGACCACCACTTGTTGTCAGAGTGATAAGATGGAAAAGTTACCAAAGCTACACTGGCTGCTTGTGGTAAACATATGACGTGAATTATAACTTGTTTTTCCTCCTCTTTTTTTGCAGTTTGTCCTGTCTGTGTTAAAATTCACCTTTCCAACCTTATTTCAAGGGTGAGTACCTGAGAATGAAAACACTGATGATGTTGTCTGCAATGCAAATGAAACTATCATAATCTTTTAAAGGTCAAATGATGCTTTTGAGACCACGTGCAGTTATTTGGAGCTCCAGCTAGTCTCTTATACCAGACCTTAGGGAAAAATGCAACCATTTTACAAACTGCAAAGGCAATGTCAGTAAATGTCCTGTTAACACTCCTAAAAGCTGTGAGTGGACAGCAGTCAGTGGACAGAAGACACAAGACTTCAGCACCTCAACAGTCTGTGGTCCTTCTCAGCATGATGCCCTATTTAATAGTACATTAATAATGGTCACTTCACAGATGTGACAATCGTCCACGCTGTCATCTGCTGATGCTCCCCCATAGCATCCCAGAAGCTGGCTATTGCACCTGGATGCTCTATTTTGTCATGGGCAAGAGAACCCAATGTCCATTTTAGGTCTCTTTGCATTTCTGGATGCAATGTTTGACTGTTTTAAATGACAGTGGCTTTCCAAAGTGCTGCTGAGCCCATTCATGCATGTCAGTTTCTCATGCAATGCAGGATCGAAAGTCACATACATTTAACAGTGGATTGTGAGATTTCCCTAGAGTGCATGAATCTTTTCACACTATTATGTACTGTGCTATAGATGCCTACGTGCTTTGCAACCTTGCATTGACTGAGCCTATGGTGCATGCTCCTATTAAATATAAGCCCGTTAGCAGCTGATAACTGGTGTTGGAATCACCCAGAACAGTGTTATTTGAATATTTTATACATTTGTCACATTTGCTGAAGCTCTAAATTAGTTTATATTTAAAGTATATATATGTCCAGTGGAAACACTGTATTTTCTCTGTACTACTGTCAGATAGATTAAGGTTCAAGTAAACTGACAAATCACACATATTCATTTTTAATGGAATATTAGTAAAAATTGCAGCCTTTTCTAAAACGAGGTTTGTACCTCTGCATCACAGTTACCATTCTACCTTTTCCAAACACTCACATGCAGCCAAAAACTATTAATGAAATGCAAACTAAAAAATCCTCTCTTTGTGCTCACTTATAAGACGAAAGTGTATTATTTTCAGATGGCAGACGTTTATCGGTATCATCCTCCTTCTGCTCTTTGGAAAGCTGGGATGGGTGGAAGTGAGCCGCATCACCAGGTACTTCTCTTAACTGTAGGATACAGTTATTAGCATATATTGAGCTGTGTGTGATGTGTTTTAATGTCATGTTGCAGGTCAGCTGCTCTTTCCTGGCTCCCAGCCTCCCTCCTGTTTGTAGGAAACATATACGCTGGTTCCAGAGCTTTATCATGCATAGTACGATTTAATTATGTTACTTCCATTAATTATGAGATTGCTCGAGTGTCATACGCACAGAATCAGACTTATTCTAACAGTGTAAATGAAATGTTGCTCTCCTCTCTGTGCAGGACATTCCCTTCTTTTTCACACTTCAGAATTCCTCTCATGTTGTTAGTTACATAATCCTGAGGGTGGTGCAGAGGGAGGTGAGTGTAAACAGCACCCGCTGTATGTGGGTACGTGCAGTACATTCTGTATTCCTGCATCTTCTCCATGTGAAGCAGATGCAGCCACACGCTGTATAATCATACTACAGTGTAATTAACACACTCTCATCTCTGCTCTCCACAAACAGAACACACAGAGGCTGAAACTGATCAGGTGTGTGATTTTGTTTGACCTGTTCATATTTCTGCCAGAAGATGGGAACATTTCAGTTCTCCTACTAAAATCTTTAACATTTTCACTTTAAGTCAATTAAAGGTGCCCATTATTATAATTGGAATATCATATTAATCATTATAAAAACTTTTAGTACTTTGCAATAGTGTGTAATCACCTGAAGAGCATTTCAAATCTATATAGTAGGTAGGGCAGCCATCATGTTTCTACAGTGGCCTAGGATAAAAAATACAGTTTCTAAATATATATATAGCTATCTAGTGACCTCATCACTTTGCAGATTTGCTGGTGGTTCCTTATAACTTATGGAATCTGTATTTCATTTTTATACATCTAAGAAAATTCTGAAACACCTAAATTATATATTTTAAAATAAAAGAAAAGAGTAAAATCTAGTGTATCTAGGGTCATACCTGTAAACCTATATTTATTTTATTTTCATCTGAGAAAAGAAGAAACAGTCTAGATAAATACAAGCACAATGATGACACATTACTTCTCTAAATGTGCTGGTACTTCTTACAGCGTCTGCCTCATGCTGCTTTCAGCCATCAACCTTCCTCTGTATGATCCTCAGGTAAGAATATGTAGAATTTTTAATTACAGATTTTTTAATGTGCTCATTAATTGTTTTAGTTGGTGCTAACCTTGCCCCTTCATATGTTTGCTTATTTTGTAGTTAGACTACAGTGGTTACCTGTGGGCTGTAGCTCATCTGTTCTGTGTTGGTAAGTCTTAGTTTAAGTTTGTGTGATGCAAATAATTAATAAAAATAAATTCTAATCAGAAAAGTACAAAAAAAGTGTAAAATATATAACAAATAAAGTGGATAACAGGGACGTAGATCAGTGGTAATAGTTACAACAGCCTATTAATTACATAACCATAATTATCCAGCAATTGTTCTTCAATTTAAATGAAACTGCAACAACTTAGTGTGGAAGAAGTTTGAAATTTTAATAGAATTTCCTGTTAAATTCAAATTAAATTTTGATCACCATTAACATAATTTTCATTCAATTACTGTGCGGAAAAAAAACGGTTTACTCCAATAAAGCGTTTTATTGAAAGTACGATTTCTGATTTTCCACCACTGTAATTGGGTGAAATATTGTATTAATAGTGCATAATTTTTAAACTTATTTCACACAAATTGTTTGCAAATTTTATTATGTAATCATTATGTAATTAGCAGGCTGTAATTTACTAACTTACCAAATCAGTTTTTAAATTGAATTGTTGTATTTAAATTAAATAGCCATTAATAATCAAATAATCAAAAGTATCAGATGTTCTAATATAATAATTAATTTGATATTTTTTCCAGGTGCATACAGAGTGTTTCAAGTTCATTATAAGTCCAGTACTTTGAGGTAGGTCTAAGCACAGATGATGGTCCTTTAACTCAAAGTTTAAACAACTTACCACCAGCTGTGTTGACACTCACCCTTTGTGTCATGTGTTTATTGTAGTGACCTTGAACAACAGTGCATTAACTACATGTTCAGGTGAGACTGAACTGTCCTATACATAATGGATCTGACGCAGGATTTGTAATCTATTGACAAATGTAGTAACCTGTACAGTTAGAGCCTGACGTTACTTGGTATATAAGTCAGTTTAAATGGTACCAGTTCATTTACACATCCTGCATGACCTAGTTTAGGTCGAGGTGTCAGTGACTAATTCCAGCTTTTGCTGCTCTGAATAACAGTGTGCTGGTGCTGGCTATTGCTGCTCACCCTACAGGTAATGAACCCTGTACTCATGCTGCATATTTTTAACAACTCAATGGAGATTCTTCTTCTTCCTGGAATTGTTGCTAATTACTTTTTACCTAGTGTAAGTTTTGTTATGAACAACACTGTATGTGCATTTATGCATATCAACATGTGCTTGTTCTCTTCTACAGGTGATCTGATGGGTGTCCTGGAGTTCCCCTCCCTTCACTCTCACACCTTTCACTGTGGATGCTGTGCCAGGTGAATGGACACTTACTCAGCAGACTCTGACTAATGTTGCTGAAGGTGTTGGTACTCTTCAGAAAATCGAGCATGATTAAACAGCGGTACAGCAGCTTTTGGTCTATCTTAGAGAAAAATGAAGCTGTGAAAAAGGTTTTTAAAAAGGTATAAAAAGGATATATTATCTGACTGATCATACAACAGCAGTTGTAAGCCTTGTTTTGCTCCTCCTGGTGACATCATCTCAACTAAAACTCCTCCATCTGATGTCATTTGGGCAAGTTTTTCATGTGGATGTGGAATACTTTAATACCATATATGTACTCTGTGGTCAGTAATGATTGTTTTTTATTTCACAGTGCACTGCTGGGGTTCTTATTGGTGCTGGCCACAGTCAAACTAAAAAGCAGACTGTCCCTTGAGCACTTTGGAGCCTGGACGTTTTTGTCTAAGGTGATAATGTGTTTTGTTTTTAATATTTCCGTATCCATCCTTATTTGGATGATACTAATGTCATCACCAAAAATTATAAGCACTGGAAACATCAGTGCAGATTGTAACCTCATGGCGTATTATTTAAAATCACTTTTACTTTGAATACCAGATAAAATTAAGCATAGTTTCTTCCTTTTCCTCTCAGGTTATTGCCATGTGCCTGAGCCCGTTCATTTTCTACATGAACATTAATGCTCCGGCTCTAATCTGGTCAGTGTCTTATTTCCTGCTCACATTTGGCTCCTGTCATAATACTTACATAGTTAATGCAATTACAAAATTAATAATTACTGATGAATGAATACAAAACTTTTGTGATCATTTACAGTGTGATCGTCAGCCATGTTGGAGAGGCTCTGCTGGTTTACTCTGAAAGAGAATCTCAGTAGTAGAAACATCAGTTCTCCACACGGACCCAAAGCTTGCATTTCAAAATTTATTTTCCTACAGAAAAATATTTTTTCATATTATTTTTCATGTGTCCTTTGATGAACTGGTGACCCAATAAAATGCTCTGTGTACGTACTTTTCAGTGTCACTCACTACAAACTAATGTATCTGAAATGATCAGGATCTAAATGTGTCTACTGCCACTGACTGACATTAGGTGTTTAAACCATTTGCAGATTGTACGTCACAATCTCTTCATATCATTTAGAGAAGCCGTTAGTTTTATCTTAAACTGAATGAAGAATTACATTTACAGATGTAGTTAACTTTTATTTATCTGAACGTATCTTAACTATACTTACTCATTTACACGAACACAAACCAGTGTGAACATACAGGCAGCACAGTTCTCCTCAGTGCAATTTAAACAGTGTTTCTGATATTTTTTTCAAAGTTTCAGATTTTTGCATGCACAGTATATTAGCTCTCCTGCTGGTTTCGCTTTGGGGAGAATAAAGCACTGAATGGTTGTCTTCTTCGTGAACGTGCCTGAGGATTCTTCTCTTCCTTGATATAACCTAGAAAAAGGGAAAACAAGATAAAATCATCATGTCTTTCTATGTCAGTTTTAAGCACATTAAAGGCCCAGTTCAGGATTTGGTACTTTTGCTACTTGACTCCCTCTACAGTTGGTGAGTGTAATTCACCAGCTGTAAATAGCAAGCATGCCTCATACCCTCCTCATGGACAGTGCTGCAAGCTGAAGCTGTATACGTCTGACATATATACTCATCTAAAGGCAACGTTTAAGTCATGCTAATGTTTGTGGGGGAAAATTTTAGTTTTTGCAATACTACATATGAAGAGAGGTTTTCTAATTTCTCACAACACCACATAGCTAATCAAATTCATCATAACACCCTGACCTTTCACACCTTTGTCCCCTTCCTATACTTCCCCCAACGAACAACGTCCTACTATCTTTGTTCTTTAGACGTCCTGTCTAAAGAAACTGTCCCTCCACCTTTTGCTGTCACATGGACGAGCTGTTTCCTAATCCTGGGGGAATCAGAAGAACTCTTTCCTGACAAAGGGAAAACTTAGCATATCACAAGGATCACTTATTACATAGACTTGTTAATTAGATTTCCGACCATTTGTGTCTTGCTACCATTCATTTATACTGTTTTTGCTCTGTGTATTCGTCTACCTGTAAGGTCAATTTACATTTCCTTTGTACTGTGGTGTGAACTCAGACCAAGAGCTTGAGCCATTAAAAGCCCAGGTCACTGTTTGTACGGGGTCGATGAGAATTGACCCACTCATGAGTGTCTGCTCTGCTGTGTTTCTCCATTCTCTCCTTTTTGCTGATTAAATTCAACTTCTTTTATAAGATATTTTTGTCTGTCT
>OMLM01000145.1:40678-55303 GCA_900302695.1 Helostoma temminkii | reverse complement strand
CCCCTTTGCTCTTAACTAAATACCAATCTAACATAGGAGATGATAAGTGAGGGGGTTAAACTGTAGCGGTTAAGTCAATCAAAACCTTTTTTGAAATGAATGAATAATGAAAGAAAACACCAGATAGGGGACCGACGTGTGATCTGTCTTTCATCTCTAGCTTCTCCACCTCTGTCTAGAATGTAATTTAGAGAAAGTAGCAATAGGCCTAATAAACGTATTTATTCTGCTGTAAATGACTTTTCCACAAGCCATGGGACATTGTTCATTGATGACTAAAGTGTAATTCCATCTCCAACGCGTAGCGAGCCGTGTTCGTCCCCTCTGCATATCGCTGCCTTGTATGGTTTCACTAGTTTTGGAGTGTGCTGTAGTTGCAAAATCCGGTCCTTCCAAACCACGCTCTTATTTTTCTTCTGCGAGCAAGCATTAGCAGCACAGCTAGGCGCGTGTGTGCCAGACAACACACACTACCACTTACTGAATGAAGGAAGTAGTTTGATATTGTACACTCTTCTGATCTGTGTAAGGAAACTGCTGCACTCCAGGAAACTTCTTTTCCTTTTTTTTTTTTTTTTTTTTTCTGTCTTTTACATCTGATCACTGGAGACTCTTTTTACTTTGCCTTTATTCTTATTGTGCTTTATTAAATCATGTGTGATGGGGTTTTATTACTTGGTTTTTGTGACTTTCATGCCTTTTTGCTTCTTTTTTTGCCTTGAATGTAGAGTTGTGTCCATCCTGTTAGACACTTTGGCCTGCTGCAGGGGCAATGGTGCTAACTTGAGTTTTTAACTTTTTTTTTTTTTTCTCATCACAGCATTGTGGTGCAAGTTTCTGAATGTTCCAGCCATTAAACATGGTGGAAGAATTTTATATTTATGCAGTTGTACATTTTGTTTCTTTGCAGAATATTGTAATGTATAAATGCAAAACCAAAGTGACGAGTAAGAGTCTTTATCAGAAGCAATGCAGTACTCCTTGTTATGATCATGCTAAGTGCTAAAGTCAGTGTCCCGCCTTGCAACCTTTCATTAGATGACTTGATTTGTGTTCTGGCCATGAATGTAGTTAGTTGAGCAGGTAACAGGTTCTTTAATTCCACAGTGACCTCATGTCAGCGCATTTTTAAAAAAGACGAGTTCTTGCAGAACTTAAAGCTTTAGGTGATAAATGATGTTGGCTTTAATATTCCGTAGGATCTCATGTTGATGTAAAACACTCAAGTGTATCTTGAGTCAGCCCTTCATCATTTCGTCCACTTTGTCATTTAATCAAAGATAGGAACAAATAAAATCATAATGGACCTTTCTCTGTGTGTCTGTTTCCTTTTTTTTTTATTTTTTATTTTATTACATGTATGCAAATCCTCACCAGAGTCCACATGCACTGCTTGGCTCTGAATCCCTCCCTGTATAGCGGGGCCTGCTCTGACCGAGTTAAAGCTGAGCCAGAAGATGAGCAGAATCAATATTTACTGGTAGCCTAGCAAAACCATTTCCTTTAGAACCTGGGAGATTGCCAGTAGAGCTAGTAAACAATGTCAAACTTGCATTAAATGCTACGATAAAGGCAAGCAACTAATAAAACTGAAAGAATTTTAAAACAAAATTCTCTGGTGACTGGACTTCAGCAGCTAAGGTGTGTGTGTGTGTGTGTGTCTTCCTCTAAAGTGCAGTTCCTTTGGCACCAGCACCTGCTGAGGCACATTCAAGACCAAACCTTAAATACATGCAAATCCTTGATTTCCCTGGAGCTGCTGCAGTCATCAGTGGCATCATTAAAATAATGGCTTCAAGGACATTCACGTGAATCACAAACATCACACCATTTAACACTCAAGTGGTTCTGGGCGTAACCACTTGAGTGTTGTGTATAGAGACTAAATAGTCTCTTGTTGGCATTTAAAAGGCCTCATTCAGAGACTTTACAGTCAGTCATGTCAAATGTTGTGCAGGCTTTTTTGAAGCCTTTTTAGTTTTACTTATTTATAATCCATCACTTTGTGTTTCTCTCTAAACTGCCCTGTCTGACCTTAGACTGACTGACTTCACTTCTCTTCTCTGGGGCTTTTAACAAGCATTGATTTATACATTAGTGGCGATGGGCCATCTGGGAGACACTGTGGCAGGTGTCCATCCATTCATCTACCCATGTTCTGCTGCCGTTTGGCTAGATCACATGTTTAGTCTTGTCAGTCTATCTTGACGTTAAACTGGGGTCTTTTACCAACTGGACTTGGGTTGAAAACCTCTAGGGAAATAAGTCCAGGACTGATCCTGATCCAACAACTGAACCACTTTATGGCACAAACATCTCCTGTGTGACAAACCTTTGCCCTCATCCTCTTGACCAGAGAGATGAATGAAGTGTTGTCGGCTCAGGCAGAGGAACAGGATGACTTGGTGATTTATGTGACCGCGCTCGGCTCTCAGCTCTCAGCTCTCAGGCAGGATCGGCTCTGTAGTGACTGGCTGGAAGCTGCTGTGTGGCAGCTAACAGAGGGGTGTCATTTCATGCACCACCAGAGAGCAGGTATTACAACTTTTTTTGTAGCCTTTTTAGTTTTACTTATTTATTAATGAATAATTTTTACACAAACCTGATGAAGACCATTTGCAGAGATGAAGACTGTGGACAGAGAAAGGGACGAACACAGGTGGGGAGTGTGTGCACAGAGCCTCAGATAACAGTAATGGAGCAGTGAGATAGCATCACACTGTCAGTACACAGTGTCTCCTCTGAATCCTGAGGAGCACAGTTAAGGAGGACATGAGAAATGACTTCATCTCCCCACAACCACCTCTAACCCCCTGGGAACCCGATCCCTCAGCTAGCTGTCATGAATAATTCTCCACACATCGCAGTGGGACTTTGGATTGATTTCAGTCGTTAAGCTTAATTAGCTACAGATTTGGATCAAAGTCCTGGCAGATGTGGCTTTAATATATGACAGCTCAGTGCTGGAAAAGCATTGCAGGCATTTGTTTTTACCTGATCTGGTTTATATCAGCGAGACAACACCACAGAATATTCTGCACAAACTCCAACAGCATGGCTCAGTAGTAACACTGTCTGCAGACCACACCTGTCAGCCAGTAAGAACACTTAATATATATATAACTATATAAAAAAAACATGACTAGGCATCATATTAAGTCGGGCCCTAAGGTGTTCACTCAGCACACGCTGCACCGTACAGCTTGTTCACATATACACACGTCAGGTCACAGCCCAGTGCTGCTGGGTGTGGAAGGTGACTGGAACACAGCTAAAAATACGCTAGTAAGCACCATAAACCCCAAATCAAACTCTAACACTCATATTATGACAATAAACATACGCATGTTGACGTGTCTCATCGTTCATATTTAGACATGGAATCAGCAGAGTCACAGTCACGCTCTGTGACCTCTCTCTCTGTCGCTGTCAGCCACCACAAGGTCATCTTTACCCATGACACACACACACACACACACACACACACACACACACACACACACACACACACACACACACACACACGTGCTTCTGCCAGAGGAGAGGAGGGACATCCATCCAGTTCCCACAGAACACACAGTTACACACACAGTGACTGTTTCAGTGATGGAGTCACTGTTCATTTAATACTGACGCACAGGTTCACGACTGAATCTACTGAACACCAGAGGGCAGCTGTGCTGCATCAGACAGGTCAGCGACAGACACCACTGCACTGTCTATTTAAACAGTGATCGTGCCTTTGCTCTCTTCGATCTCACTTAGTGAACCAAAGTGCTTGTTGAACTTCCTCATCAGTTCTGAGTAGACGAAGGCACCAGTTCTTTTCTAATTAACCCCTACAGCCTTTCAGCTGCCATCTTGACCCTGGTTGCAAACCTCAGCTGGAGCTACATGGTCAAATACATTAAATATTAATAATTTAAATAAAAACTTACTTACATATTTAGTTTCCGAGCTGAGGGTGATCACCTCAACACACTGTGAACTGAACTGACCCAGAACATGTGGAGGCAGAGGAAGGAGAGCTGGAGGATTCTGGATGGTGCTGGAGCCACAGATGCTCCTGTGGGAAGGCACAAAGCGCTGAACTCATGCTATAATGAATTTAATTGGGGAGTCAGATCAGTGCTGGCTGTCAACAGCTTGTTAGCACATCAGCAGCTCTGGGACAGTTTGATCTACTGAGACCAAACTTACCCTGGTTTTACACAGCAGCTGACTGCTGACTCAGGTGATTCACTCACTTTAACCATATCCTGTGCATCTAAATCTAAATGGAGTCAGACTGTGACCTATTTGAAAGCAGACGTTTCTTTCTTCTTTACATACGTTATTAGATCTGTGTTTATGAAACCACTCTGTTGAAATTCTCACTGATCTTATTCTTACACAGTGATTTAGACGTTAGAGACAACAAGCACACCTTGGCACATGGGGCCAGTGATTATCAGCAGATGACTGTGTCAGCGAAGCTGCACAGCAGCGTCCGTCACATCATTTCATCTGCACAGATATATATTTTATATGTACTATTGATTCTAGTCTGCAAGTTCACTGCAGCACAGACAAAATCTCAGATTTCTGTTGTCTAGACCCCAAAAGAAAATCCTGCACTATGTCCCAGGTACCACCCCCAGATGATAAGGCTCCGTCATGTCCCCCACAGTCTGTCAGGCAGCTCTGTTCATTAGGCTTGATCACTCTATACAGTGATATCTTCTGACATCAACAACTGTGATCCATCACTGCTTCTCTGTCTGCTGATCGACAAGCGCTGACGGATTAACTCTAATCTCATTTACAGCAGCTAACCTGACTCTGCGGTGTGGCTGCAGTCCGACCTCAGCAGCATACGCTCAGTGTGAAATACAGTCTGTGCAAAAGAGAAAGCATTTCGATTTGTTAAGTCAGTACAGAGACAACTGAAAACGTGTGATGATGGTTGGAGTAACTGCACTCAGGACTATTTCATGTCTCTGTAGTTTCAAATCATCAAGTTTGTGATTTGGCAGTTTCACGGTTGAATTCATCCAGTTAACTATCAGATAGGATCAAGTCAGAAACAAACATGCTAAAATGACACGTGTGTCTATAGGGAAGCAAATTATTCATACATGTAAAAACATCTCTAAACCAACAAAGCACATACAATTCAATATTATAATATATTGTACCATACATTAACCAATTTACATCTAGATTTTAATATGCATCTTCAGGCTAAAGGTTTTGAGTCTGTTGAGTTTGAGGCCTGTGTAGCCAGTCATAAATAATCTAAACTGCAGCTCTGCACTTGTTTATGCTGGGTTCAGTACTGAGAGATCAGAACTTTCCAACTTCCTACATGTAAAAGTAGGACGATAGAACAGCTTCAAAGGTTGTCATATAATAATGTAATTAATACAGAAAATGTCTCAAAACTTCTATACATGTGCATTTACACGTGCGTCAGTCAGGCTGATTGTTTAACTTTGGTTTCATGATTAGTAGAATGTTTAACTTGGAGATTTCCAACCTCCCCTGTGCATTGAATGCAGCATCAGTGTTCTTCTGACTCAGCTCCTCTGTGCTGTGTTCTCAGCATGTTCCTCTGTGAGAGCTGCAGGTGGAGTCTGGTGTCTCATCTTTAGCTGCACACACTCTAAGAGGATTTACTCAGACTGGAAGGGATAAAAATAAAGAGGCAGATCGTAGCTTTAAGATGTAGTAAAACTGCTTCTGCGGTACTTTTTGAGTATTACACTGTAATTAAACACAATAAACGATCAATGAATTCAGCAATAAAAGTATTTATAACAATCACAGTCTTAATCTTAATAAACCTTTTATTACATATCACATATGTGAGCACACATCATCATCAGAACATGTTTTTATACATTTCTATGCATTAAGCTGTTGAATGTTGCAGGTATGGTGTGAGGTTAAGTGTAAAATCAAATAGCAACTTTTGGTTTATTTTCAACAATCCTGGTGTTTGTTGTCATGATGCTGATAGTGTGCAACTACAGTCCTCATAGACACTGAAACTGATCCTTTCCTCCCTCCTCCTCCCCCCCTCTCACCCTCTGCTGGGAGGCGGTGCAGTGTGGATGAACGACCAGGGCAGATCTCACCCACAGAAAATCGTGTTAAAAGCCAGATATTAAGACGTCTACAAACATGAGTCCTCAGCTCTGCTGAGGAAGAACAAAGGATGGGATTTGTTGGGAGCTGCCTCTGACTTCTCCTCACTGTTTGGACTGCTTGTGATCAGCACTCACATTCAGGTAAAACTACATTACCACTCGTTAATGTTAAAGAAAAACCACTATAGTCTGTCTGCAGCCGAGCTCAACAGGTCAGAGCTGAAAATCTAATTTTAGCTGATGTAATCTGGGAGAGGATTGGAGTTTCTAAAGTAGAACCATAGTGAATCCACCTGCTGCAGTACACGCTAACTAAAGTAACTGTGTATATGTGTAAACATACAGGTACAGATCATTAAAATCAAGTATACTTTATAATACAATCAGCTAAGCAGAGGAAGTGAAGCACAAAAAATGACTGCAGAAATACACAGTACAAAGTCCTGCATTCTAAATCAAGTACCAGAAGTAAAAGTACTCTTCATACACATTGACTAATTTGACGTCAGTAAATAAAAGTGGATTATAATTTTTGATGTATTCATGTGTTAAAGGTAAAGTTTAACCCTTTATACACTGTTTGATCATCATGTTTTAAATCTGTCACTTTAAATTGAAAGTACTTTACATCACGATTTCACATCGTCTGTCAATAAAGTCGTACGATTGTACTGTATTTTGTATTTGTTATGTAACTATGTATTGATCCTTTAGTTACATACAACTATAGTCATCAAAAAATGTAGTGGAGTAAAAGTATTTGCTTCTGAAATGCAGTGAGTGGCAGAACGTGCAAATACTCAAGTAAAGTAAAAATTACTTGTAATTAGATGAAGTCAATGAGGAGCAGTTGGTTTTTACCCAGAATATGAGAATAGAACCTGGTTCTGAGTTCTGTTTGCTTTATACATTAGACTCTGCAGTACAGTATGAATGGATGTCTGTGACCAGTCTGTGACTACAGATAATGATGCTGAAATATGGAGCTTTATTACCTGAGTATATGTTGTCTTAATAGATATGCACATTCTGGTGTGTAGTGAATATACACTCTACAGTTACACGTTCACATTTCTTTTTTCACAATAAAACGTAACTTGCTTTGAGTCAAAATAAATGAACAATTAGCATTTCAGTTTGAATTTGTACACCTCACCTCACTGTGGTGAGAAAACGTTTAAGCAAATAAATCAGTTTACCAGCTGCCTGCACATCAACAGTTCTCAGTCATGGGTCATTCTGAGATGTTTGTTTGCGAGGCACGGCTTACATCAGCTGCGTGTGAATAGCACTTTGATGCTGTTTGAGTGTTTTTTTGGGTGTCATTCTCATGTCACTGATTAGACTCCAGTGTAGTTTGATCACACCACAATAACCATTTCTCATTGCTCCTTGTCTCTAAGACGATGGACATAGAAGATCAGACATCGTTAGTGGGGACAGGACTGCTGTCAAGGTGAGTCGCACTAATTAATATGTGCTTTCACTTACACCCACAGTCTTCACTAACTGCATATAGTGTACATAGTGATAGGAACTGATGTTAACCGAGATCCAGTGCAAACAAATCCCTGGTGCATGATTTGCCCATGTCGTTATGTGTTTTCCAGGCTGTTCCAGATGATGAAGCCTGGGAGGAGCAGTGTTGGCCCTGCTGAGTCCAGCTTCAGACAGCAGAGGACAGGGGACAACATGAGGAGCAGGGGAAGGTGAGCTGCATATACAGGAATATACTTAATAAATGCTCATCAGACTAACTTATATTTTTATTTCTGCTGTCCAGAATCTTCTAATATTGAGCCACAAATTCATATGATTGTTTGTTCTTGCAGTGATGGTCAGTGGCTCCTTGCTGCACAGAACACAAACAACTGCAACAACAATGATGGGTAAGATGATGATATATGGTCATGCTATGTAAGTGTACTCCTAGATTCAATTAAAGAGAGACACCATCCTCAGGTTTGAACACATCTTCTGATTCAATGTTTTTTTTTTATTCAGTTTCATATTTTAGATTCCATGATGACAACTTATCAGCAATGTTAGGCAGCACAAAGTAAACAGCAGTAGGGTGGTTTTCATGTGCTGGTGGAAGGTCCTGGCTTCACTGGGATTGATAAATACAAAGACTATCACTGTACTAGTTCAGTTACAGTTATAATATATTTCATGGCAAGAAATAAGTAAAATGTAGAAAAAAATAGAAACAAAGGAAATCAGTAAATGAGAAGGTGGATAATCTTGTACACTGCTGTACACTACTGAATTAAGATTCCATCTGAATTCCAACTCTAATTGAACATTCCAACATCCTTAAGTTATCTGAACTAAACATTTTTAAAAATGTTTCTTTAATGACTAAATACGAGTTTATTTTCATTACTTCACGTTAAATGATCCCAATATCATTAGAACATTTGATGCTAATTTCTAAAGTTAACAAAACATACATATAATTAAGTTGACAAGAAAATATTGACTTTACCACTAAATTCCTGCTTGTTTTACACTGAACTAGAACCTGCACATGCTATGTATATAAGGTTTCGATCTTACTATGTATGTGCCTTGAGATGATTTAGTTGTCAATCTGTGCTGTATAAATACATTTAATTGATGTCAAGGAGATATAATTTTTCTGGCACATGAAAATAAGTTAATTTGTAAAGAACGTATATTTAGTGTGTGTTATCCAGGGTGTCTCTGCGCTGTATATGTATGGCTCCATAGAAAGGATCACTGTTAGAGGACAGAAGAATAATCCCAATTCTGAGCTTGTGGTAGATCCAAAATGAGGGAGTTAGTAATGATTCATAGTGTTCATGTTACAACAACAATGGCAGGGAAAGTCAGTGATGATGCAGTGCTTAAAGCACTGGGACTGCTGCTTGTTTTAACACCCGCAATATACTGTAACATGATACACAGCGCCCCCTACAGGCTATCTGACATTACTGCCATGCAACTTCTAGCACTTATCTCTCTGCCTCTCTTTATGGACATTTACAGGAAAAAGGACGACAAGAAGGAGGAATCTAAAAAGGATGAGAAGAAAGATGAGAAGAAGGATGAGAAAAAAGATGAGAAGAAGGATGAGAAAAAGGAAGAACCGTAAGTACCACTATTATTATCTGGTATACTACACCTTTTCCATTAAATGAGGAAATTCTGAGCTGAGCATATGTTTCTCCTTTTCTCGTTCAGAAAGGAAGTGTGGATCATGGACCCTGCCACAGATATGTACTACTACTGGCTGTGCACAATATCCATCCCAGTGTTCTACAACCTGATGCTCCTGGTGGCTAGGTCTGACTCCACACTGTATTTCTGCTTTACCTTATTGTTGTTTCGTACGTAATCATTTTTTTGTTTCCCTCTAGATCTTGTTTTAATGAACTGCAGTATGTGAATCTAACAACGTGGTTGGTGTTGGACTACACCTCAGATGCCCTCTACTTCATCGACACCTTTGTGAGAGCCAGGACAGGTCAGTGCTGGGGAGCTTTGCTGAATGTATGAAATCTGTAACTACATGAAACTCTGAAAATACAATGCTCATCAAATTCTACTACGTCAACAGGATTTCTAGAGCAAGGACTTCTTGTGAGGGATGCAAAGATCCTAAAAGAAAAGTACATAAAGACGAGCCAGTTCAAATTAGACATCCTATCAGTTTTTCCCACTGATATCGTATTCCTCTACATCGGAGTCAACAACCCAGAGTGGAGGTTCAACCGCCTCTTAAGGTTACCCAGACTGTTTGAGTTCTTTGACCGGACCGAAACTCGAACCAATTTCCCCAACATCTTCCGAATTGCTAATCTTGTACTTTACATTATCATCATCATCCACTGGAATGCTTGTCTTTTCTTTGCCATCTCAAAGATACTCGGCTTTGGCTCAGACACCTGGGTATATCCAAGCATGAGTAAACCCGAGTTTGCTCGCCTAGCCAGACAGTACATCTACAGCTTCTACTGGTCTACTCTTACCCTGACCACCATTGGTGAGACACCACCCCCAGTCCGAGACATTGAATACTTTTTTGTGGTGGCTGACTTCCTCACAGGAGTTCTGATCTTTGCTACAATTGTTGGAAATGTTGGTGCCATGATATCCAACATGAGTGCTGCACGTGTAGAATTCCAAGCTAAGATTGACTCAATCAAGCAATACATGCAATTCAGGAAGGTCAGTAAAGAGCTGGAGACGAGGGTGGTGAAGTGGTTCGACTACCTGTGGACTGAAGACAAAACCTGTGATGAGAAGCAGGTGTTGAAGAACCTGCCAGACAAGCTAAAGGCTGAGATAGCCATAAACGTACATCTGGAGACTCTTAGTAAAGTGCGGATCTTTCAAGACTGTGAAGCAGGTTTGCTTGTTGAGCTGGTCCTTAAGCTTCAACCTCAAGTTTTCAGTCCCGGTGACTACATCTGTAAGAAAGGTGACATTGGCAGGGAAATGTATATTATTAAAGAAGGAAAGCTGGCTGTTGTAGCAGATGATGGGGTTACCCAGTTTGTGGTTCTCAGTGATGGGGCGTACTTTGGAGAAATCAGCATCCTTGGTATTAAGGGCAGTAAGGCAGGAAACAGAAGAACAGCCAACATCCGAAGTGTGGGATACTCAGATCTGTTTGCTCTGTCCAAAGACGATCTGATGGAGGCACTCATCGAGTATCCCGATGCTAAATATGCACTGGAAGAGAAAGGAAGGGCCATCCTGATGAAAGACAACCTCATAGATGAGTCTTTGGTTGCTTTAACCGATGTCAAAGACTTGGAGGACAAAGTCAACCAGATTGAAGCCAGCTTTGAGGTCATGTCAGCCAAGCTTCGAAAGTTGACCAACCAGTATGAATCCAGCCAGCGGAAACTCAAGCAGCGGCTCAGTAACATGTCAAACCAGGTCAGAACCTTAAGAATAGACGACGAGTAGAGCTTGGCTTGACTGCCACTGCCAGGCTTACTGACCTCTCTGTTTCGACATTATTCTGAGGTCACGCCATGGTACTACAAGACATTTTGTACACACAAAATAACTGGACAACCATTTCTGGACCTGCTGGAGTAGAGTGGTCGTCTCCATCCATCATTCCCATACAATAGTAATGTTGCCTTGAAAATGATCACAAACACGTAACATATTAATACAGCTCAGTGGCTCAGTACTTTGAGTATCAACTGAACCATGTCACTACTGAGTAAAACTGTGTGATATAGCAACAAGGCTAAAGAATACTCAGCACAGACTTGTTTACTTGTCCTTTAAAAAGGTAGAGTATGATTAACATAATTATTTATTTTATACTCTATATACTATATTCAGGTGACCCTTTTATGTATGTGAGTCAAATGAGGAATTTAAGACTTATGTATGCTAACGTTAAGTTTTAAGTTCAGTAGAAAATGTTAGTGTTGTGTATCATTGTTGCTTTGTGTGCTATTCACACCTAAAATAAAGTCATCATGAATGATGTGTAGCCTTAGCGATGCATTTTGTAATAAAAAGCATCTATCAATGCATGCTTACATAAATCAATCAAGAATATTGATGATTATTTAATTGCCGATTGCATAAAATTGACAAACTCATGAGGTTTGAGCTCAGCAACAGCAAAAGGCCTGGAAAAACATAGGAAACAACTGTGGATTTACCACAACACATAATTATAAGTTATAATTCCTACACTTAACAAAACCCTTAAAGGTTAAAAACCCTTTGTTTTAATTTCAGGCTGGGTGGTAGGTTAAGATTACAAAGTCTTACTTTGTGTTACTCAGTTACTCATACTCAACATTTCCAGAAGCAACATCAGACCAACATAATTTTTAATATTAATATAATTATCATTTTGGTTTCTGGTCACAATGACTCTTGATGACAGAAGTTGCGACTACAAGATCTCACCTTAAACTGTGAAGATGCGTATAATGTATAAAAAACAACATTTTCTTTCTTTGAACACCTAAACTTTAAAAATAAACAATATCTAGAGATTCAAAGATTTTTCAATAAGAGGAAAAGTTATTTGGTAAAACCAACTAATAAGGTTTATTCAGCAAAATAGAGTAATTCTCAGTGTCGTAGTGGATAGCTGATTTTCAGTGATGCTTAAGTAGTTTTATTTTGTAGAGACACTGAATGAATGCTACTTACTCAGACGGAAATGCCTCAAGAGCTTCAGGTGGAGTTACTATGACATTTAGCACAGATGTGAACAATTAGAGGCAGAGATTCATTTTCCAGACAACAAAGGACTTAAATCAGGATTTAAAGACGATGCGAGTTGGAAAAAAGCAGTCATCTTTATTTAGCATGTTTTCACAACACTGGATACTTTAGCCTTTCATCAGATTGTATATTTGAGAATGGAACTGTTGAGTCAAACCAATTTATGAAAACTGCTTCCCTTTCCAAGATCAGCTTGACCTTTCACCTTTTACCTCCATTAGGCTCTCAAGCCGTTTCACATGTCCAGGTGAGCAGCATCTTTAGCATTACAAAACAGAGGTACAAATGAATGTTAAACAGCTGAAACTAGACAGGGGCTCAATGACAGTTGTGAGCAATCCTTAGCCTTTGTTTTAACCTTCCACATGATTCAGATTTATTGCAGTATAACAATGTCAGATTGTTAATCACAAAGACACTGTACACTGTAGTGACTCTACAACACAGTCCAGTGTTTGTCTAGATTTTCGGACACTCCCCATATTAAGCAAAGTGTCTCCAGTGAAGACTAAAACAAGCAGTGAAAGGTTTCCTCCAATATCATTTAGCCCAGGTCTGAGTAAAAATAAGAGCAATGGAACACAAACAATGGCTCAGGGTTGTTGTACTGTGGCGGTCCAAGCACCACGATTTAGTGGCATGTTGTGGGCAGAGCTGAGTCTCAAGACAGACACGTCACTAGCTCAGACACAATAGTTTGTGGTCTGAGCATGAAGTCATAGATCCTATTTCTTAACAAGAACCACCGCTGTACCCATGATGACACAAATGACACCCATCTGCTCTGAGCAACTGGTCAGTGACCTCCATCACCACTCACCTATATTCTGTCTGTTACAGTTTGGGTTAAAGGAAAACTCTTTTTTTTAAATAACTAGGGTCTTGACAAAAAAGATGAGGAGCTTTCATCCACATCTCTTGGTTTCCATCAGTGGATGCAGCTGGGTCAGATATTCTCACATGACCTGTGACAACAAGATGTATGTGACTGTAACTTTCTCCAGATGTCTACAGACTCCTGGTACATGACCTTTGACCTTTTTGTGTCTGTTTAAGAGGTTAATTCAATCGCCTCGATGTTAAACTGAAACAGAAATATCATGGAGGACATTCACATTAAGGCAAGGGGCCATCAGTAAACAGAGGTGGGTGTTACCATCTGACACAGGTCATGTGATGACACCTGAGCAAGCTTCATTTACTGAAGAGACATGAGATGGAGGCTGAAAGCTCAGAAAAACAGAAAAGTACACATTTGATATCAAATGTGAAGTTAAGAGAAGCTATTGAGAAACTGTGCACATGGCTTTTATCCACAGTTTACCCAAATTATCTTCACAGCTTGTTTAGCAAACGTCACAGGACTGCTGTTGTTGTACGTTTTAATGGGTACTTTGTACGTACTGTGTTTTAAAATATGCTACATGGATCTCTGAAAGGGGCACTGCACTCACTTCACATTTTGCCGTTTTTGTCGGTTATGATTTAAAAGTACAGCAGAATCCTCTGGCCTCCCCCAAATTGTGCTGCAACAATCTAGATTTTTTGGGACTGTTAAATGTATGTTGATGATGGTAGTGACAGTTGTCAGGAAAGCTAATAGCATGTTTTTGATGACGAATTAATTGTAGAATTTCAGTTTGTCAATTATCAACAGTAGCTTTGTACTACCACAGGTTTTAAATACTGCGGATGCAAGTCTAGGGTGTAGTGCCCCTTTAAACCCAGCTCAAAGGGCTGCTTGTAATGTCTGTCAGAGTCAGAAGATGGGTTCAAATACACAAAAAATTCAACCTTGACTTTTAATTTATAAAATTATAGCCACAGTATAAGTTAATTGAAAAAAACATATTAGCTTTCAATTTAATTTCATGGAATCTAGAACCATGATTTTATTAATAGTACAATTATTAAAGTCAAGGTTTCATCTCTTTGAGTATATCTGCTAGTATTTGTACAATGCAGATGTAACTGGCAGTGGTTCAGATGATTTGGTTAAACTGTAGATTTGTTAAAAGCCTCTGCATGTCTGACGATCCATGGTGCTTTGGTCTAATCCACTCTGTTGACAGTGACATTTCTAAGCTCTAAATGTATGGTCAAAACTACAAAAGAAGACCCTGGTTGTTAAAGAAAACATTTAAACCTGTGAACTGAGTTGTGTGCAAGAACATGATGTACGTCCTCTACAATGACAGCCTGATTTAGCTGAACATAAACAGAAATATTAAAAAAGTAGAAAACATCTGCCTGTTCT